>CAJHQQ010000626.1:0-162414 GCA_905132885.1 Moricandia moricandioides | reverse complement strand
GTTGAGCTATTATAGCGTCTGCTTCTGCTTCAGCTTCTGTATCAGGGATTATAGTCCCCTTATTGTCTATCCTTTGACCTGCTGCATTATGCAGATGACCGTTGAGGTCATGCAAGTCTCCATTCTCATTCTGAACCACTATTATAGGCGCAACTATCTGAACTCGTCTGCTGTCGTCGATCGATGCAGATCAGGTGATGTCGATCGATGCGATATGATCAATGTCGGTTGATGCTGGAGTTCTGACGTCGGTCAATGATGTCCGTAAATAAGTGTCTATCGATGCTGAGTAGATGCTGTCGATCGATGAATGTCGTCTTTGTTTGCGGATCGTGCGTTCGAGTTGATGTGGGTATGAGAACAATAAGTCTTGTCTTTTGTTGCTTCTGGTACTCTTTTGCATGCACCTGGAAAACAGAGAAAAAGAAAAATCAGTAACTTGAAAGTAACAAACCTAGACTAAATCCTAAAAAATAAATCTAATGGCGATCAATGTTCCCCGGCAACGACGCCAAATTTGACACTTGGGGTTTTTATGTTCTAACAGGGTGTAAATACCCTAAACAAATAACTGTCAAATTAACCATTGATCCTAACAAAAAAAATAATACTCTTGCCAAGAGAGATCAAGTGTATTATTTAGGGATCGAATCCACATAGAACAATGGCACACAATAGATTTCTTATTTCTAAAGACTAAGCTAGGTAATTATATATATAGGTAACAAGTAATCAAGTCAAAAAATATATTCCTTATTAGAAGGTATAGACGCAATATGGAAATATGCTAATATAAATATGGAAATATGCCGACAGATTGACTAGATGCAAATGTAAATATGTTAGATCTAGAGTTTTAGGCAAGTGCATTATAGAAGATAGAAGTTAAGGGTAATCATGGAACTCGATATCTAATTTAAAAGACACTAGCTCTCACTGTGAGTTTAATCTATTGACTAAGTTCACTGTCTCAGCTCTCGCTTGTTGACACAGAATGACCATCGAGCGATGGCAATTATCTTGCGTCGAACGATGGTTTCTTGAGTCAAGCTTTTTGACCTAATTCGATAAGTTCACTAGATTAACTAAATTAACTCTCGTTTTTTTCTAGAAACCTAGATCAACAGAATAAATTCCGGTAGTAGACCATGCTCTCCCTTGCGCCTAACTATCCTATTATCAGGGTTCTAGTTAGTTACTCCAGAATACAATCAATAAATTCAAATTCTATTAATAGATCTAATAATAACCCTAACAATTCTATTGTTTGGCTAATCCATCAGTACCATTAATAAACCCTAAATCTAGTTGATAACTACTCAGAAATAATTAAAGTAAGAATAATAATCTGAATATAGTGATAGATAAGATATTGGGGTTCTAATACAAATCTCCCTAAGGAGTTATGAATATTCTCCCTAAATAAATCCTACAACTATGGTGGGGTGGTGTACACACACACTTTGGCCAAAAAACCTTGGCACCTGGCAGCCCCTCACCCAGCACCACCCAATCTGGTGCAATACATAAAGTATAAATATAAAACCCTAAAGTCTAGGTCAAAACTCATCCAAGGGTAATCTTGTAATCTTGTATCTTGTCTTTAAATTGGGCTTGAAAATTGGTTGTTTGCGAATTGGACATCGATTGATGGCAAATGTGCATCATCGATCAATCTTGGTCATGTAACATCGGTCGACGACAATGTTGTGTCGTCGATCGATGGTAGTCCTGTACTTTGACTTTCACAATGATTAGCTACAGATTATTCTCCTCTAAATTTTTCAAAAGCTCCAAGTATCTCCATATCTCCAAAACGTACTTGGACCTATAAAGACCTTGAAACATAGTCAAGACACACATAACATACCCTATATTATTGTCTAAAACTGGTAATAAATAGGCTATATCACTGATCTAGCAGCAAAACAAGAGAAAGAGCTACACCAGAAACCAGTATGGGTCGACTTCCAAGCATGCTCTCTCCAAGGATGATCAAAACTTTATGAAGCCAAAAAGGACAACATCCAACTTAATGGATCATCTCAACTTGACAATGGCAAATGACTAGCAACACCGACTCGATATAGGAATTTCAAATATTTTACGTGTCAAAGCTATGAGCACTATTTAATGAGTGTACCAGCAAGAAGATCATGATTATCTTGGAAAATGGAGAAATTATCTTTAAAAGATGAGAAACCACAGAGTGATTCAGCTGAAGGTGAATAAGTGGGATATCCAGTTCGAGGAGACATCCTAATCATTAGGAAAACACCTCAGAGTCAGGATGATGAGCCAGTGTACTGCCCAGTTCAAGGAGGGATCTTGGTTACAAGGAGAACACTATAAACTCAGCTTAGATCCACCAATCATGAGAAAAGGGAGAACTTGTTCCATACACGTTGCTTGCTTCATAACAAGGTGGGCAGCCTCATCATTGATGGAGGTAGCTGTACAAATATGGCAAGTGATACCTTGATGACGAAACTGAATCTTCAGGTTCAAGATCATCCCAAACCATACACACTCCATTTCTCTACGAGGAAGGTGATATGCATGTGCTTAAGAAATTCAAGGTAACAATCAGCACTGGAAAGTACCAGGACGAGATCATATGTGATGTCCTACCAATGGATGCTAACCACATCCTGTTGGGACGCCCATGGCAGTTTGACAAGAAAGCAATGCATAAGGGCTACACCAATAGGCACACCTGTGGCCACAATGAGAAGCAGATGACTCTAGTGCCTTTAACTCCAAAAGAAGTGCACCAAGATCAGCTGCAGCTCAAGAGGCGAAAGGAAGAGGAACTAGCCACGACTCAGATAAGGAACTCTCTTGCCCTTATGTCTACTTCAAGTTATATTAAGAAAGCTATGTTTGATCAACAATCAATGATCTTAGTGATCTAGAAAGAGCTATTGCCTTCTACTTCTAACCATGATCCGGTTATTCTGAGAGCCATTGAGTTTCTTTTGAATGAGTTTAGGGCTGTTTTACCTGAATAAAATACCATAGGCTTACAACTTATCATACGGATTGAGCACCAAATTGATTTTGTACCAGGAGCCGTGCTGCCTAATCAACCAGCTTACAAGACCAATGCTGTAGAAACAAAAGAGCTCCAAAAGCGGGTAAATGAGCTCCTAGAGAAAGGACATATTCAAGAGAGCATGAGTCCCTGTGTTGGCCATGTCTTACTGGTTCCTAAGAAAGATGGTAGTTGGAGAATATGGGTAGATTGTAGGGCAATCAATAACATCATAGTTAAGTATAGACATCCAATCCCACGCCTAGATGATATGCTAGATGAATTACATGGAATATGTTTGTTCTCTAAAATAGATTTGAAGAATGAGTACCATCAGATTAGGCTGAGAGAGGGAGATGAATGGAAAACAACCTTCAAAACTAAGTTGGGATTGTATGAGTGGCTGGTGATGCCTTTTTGCTTAACCAGTTCTCCTAGTACGTTTATGAGGCTGATGAATCATGTTCTTAGGGCAAACATAGGAAGGTTTGTGGCTGTGTACGTTGATGATATATTGATCTATATTGAGACCATGAAAGAACATGTAGAGAACTTAAGAAAGGTGCTACAAGTGCTTAGGAAGGAAATCTTGTATGATAACTATAAGAAGTGTTCCTTTGGAAGAGAAAATCTTGTCTTCTTGGGTTTTGTTGTTTCAGCACAAGGTCTACAGGTTGACGAAGAGAAGGTTAGGGCCATACAAGAGTGGCCAACACCTAAAACCATTAAAGAAGTCAGAAGCTTTCATGGGCTTGTTGGGTTCTATAGATGATTTGTTAGGGACTTCATATAAGTAGCTGCTCCTCTAACTGAGGTAAATCAAGAAAGTGTAGGATTCACCTAGGGACCGGAGCAAGAGAAAGCATTTCAAATGCTTAAATGTAAGTTGACTAATGCCCCATTGTTGATGCTTCATGACTTTCTTAAAACTTTTGAGATAGAATGTGATGCATCTAGAGTTGGAGTTGGAGCTGTCTTGATGCTCGATAAGAGGCCCATTGCCTATTTCAGTGAGAAACTAGGAGTAGGAACCTTGAACTATCACACATATGACAAGGAGCTCTAAGCCCTAGTAAGAGCACTCCAAACTTGACAGCATTACCTTTGTCCCAAAGATTTTGTGATCCACACTAATCATCAATCTCTTAAGCATCTGGAAGGTCAAAAGAAGCTGAAAAAACGACATGCTAGGTGGGTCGAGTTCATTGAGACCTTTCCCTATGTCATCCATTACAAACAAGGTAAGGAGAATGTGGTTGCTGATGTGCTCTCCAGAAGGTATGCTATGTTATCTTTTCTGGAAACTAAACTCTTAGGGTTTGAACACTTGAAATCTTAGTATTAAACTGACCATGATTTCCAGCAGAAGTACCACTGAGACTGAGAAACATGCCAGTGGTAATATTTATCAAGTTAAAGGTTTCCTATTCTTTGATAACCAAATGTGTGTTCCTTGTTCTTCTTTGAGAGAAATGTATGTTCAGAAAGCTCATGGAAGAGGTCTGATGAGATACTTTGGCGTGGTCAAGACCCTGAGCACCTTACAAGAGTACTTTCACTGTAACATGAAGAAGGATGTGGAGAAGGTGTGCTCAAGGTGTGTAGTTTTCAAAAAGGCTAAGTCCAAAGTCCAGCCTACAAGTTTGTATCTCCTCTCCCTATTCCTCTTAAGCAGTGGGTAGAAATCTCTATAGACTTTGTTGTCGGTTTGCCTAGGACTAGGAAAGGTAGAGATACCATATTTTTGGTTGTAGAAAAATTCTCAAAAATGGCATACTTCATTCCATGTCATAAGACTGATGATGCATCAATGATAGTTGATCTATTCTTTAGAGAGGTTGCTAAGTTGTAGGGTGTTAGGGTATTTTTAGGTGGGATCTTTTGTAGGTACAACAGTACATTAAGTAAACAATAGAAAGCAAGAATCCAGACTGAAAGAGAAGTTATATTGATGTATTGAGAAGGAACTACAACATTTGGTGTATGAGCTTTAGTTATAGCCTCTTGGCTCTATTCTCTTAGTCTCTAAAATTCGATCCCTTATGTTAAGGTATGGGATCCCCTTTTATATTTTGGTTGTAGGCGCTTGCTAGGTAATGGTCTTCCATATTCAGAAATATGGAAGAATCCCTTTTAACACAAATCTTCCATTTTGCTCGGAGGCAGGAAAGAAGCCAGAACCAGAGCAGAAATTTATCTAGGCAGGAGTTAGAAGGCCGGCGTCCTGCTCGGAGCTGGAGTAATCTCTTCCCAGATTATTTTTCTCCAACAGTTTGCCCCTTATCTTTCGATTTCGTGTACCGAATTCAGGAGATAACTTGTGCCCTTAGGTCTAACCGGAGTCATTCCTTCTCAACATGTATTTTTGAGCAGGACGCCACTTCTTTAGTATCCTTTTCTGGGTTTTTTAGGCCTGATGTCTAAATCCGGAGTATAAGTATTTCTGGCATTA
Source organism: Moricandia moricandioides (assembly GCA_905132885.1). Lineage (NCBI taxonomy): Eukaryota > Viridiplantae > Streptophyta > Magnoliopsida > Brassicales > Brassicaceae > Moricandia > Moricandia moricandioides. The sequence continues at coordinate 156,928 of CAJHQQ010000626.1, read as the reverse complement.
GACCTGGGTCTAAGGAAATTTCTTAGGGTCGAAATCTGGCCATATTGATTGATCTGGCAGGGATTAGGGTACTTGTTTTGCATTTGAGTAGATGCTAAGGTTTAAAGTCTGGAGCTTTGCATAACTCTTTTTGGATTGGGAGTTATTCGATCCGTTTTGAACGTTACATACACTTCAGTGGGTCTTTTATTTTGTTGCAGATTTCTGACCTGGAACAGAACCTTGGGGGAATGGTTCGCCATAGCAAGCTTTCTTTGTTCTGGTTTACACGTTGATTTAGACGATGCCAGCTGTTGGGTCCTTTTTGTTTATGGGCTCTACCATTGAGACAGATTAATTTCTGCTAGAAACTGCTTTTATTCTGTAGACCATTTCACCGAGAAAAGTAAAGGCTCTTTTCCGAGTATTTAAATATCAACCCTCATAGCTCTTTGGATTTTTTAGTTACTTCTATTTATTTTCTCGCCGCTTAGGGATTCTCCACATCTTGTCTCTCATGGACTACTCCTCAAATCTCTCCTCTTTAACTCATGTAATTTCTCTGGAAATGTTTTCTCCTACATTCTAGGGTTTGGTGGCATTCCTAGATCTCTTCAGTTTTTTTAAATTCCAGTGCTTGGTTTTTAGGAGGGAAGGTAGATCTAGCTTTCTGTTGGGTTCCTCCTCTGCAGGAAGTATGGTTAGGTCAAAGAGGAGGACCAAGGTGGATCCATCGAGGTTCATTAATTCCTCAGATTTTTCCATCTATATGACGGTAGTTGTTGGCTGAGTCGATAGACCCTAAGAGGATCAAACCCCTCTCTTGGATCGACGAGGAAGAAATCAGTGAGTGTAGGAAGAGATACTCTCTCCATGCAGATACTGTCATCCGAGCTCTTGGTCGGTTCGATCGAGTTTTGGATATTGGGATTGACGAAGTTACAGTTTACGAAGCTTTCTTTGAATCTGGTTTCCAAGATCGGGTCCCTTCTCTGATTGCCAAGATATCGGAATTATTTGATATCTCACCAGGCCATCTGAATACACCTACTTGGAGGACGCTGATAGAAATTCAAAATTTGAGTGAGGGTCTTACGCTGGGAATCAACGAGGTTCTTTTTCCAATTTCTTATCTCCTTTGAATGCTGCAGAAGGCAGATTTTACCTTCACTCTCAGAATATGAATAGCTTTGTCCAAGAGATTTAAAAGAATGAGAGGAAACACCATCCGGTGTATGACAAAACATTGGTATGAAAATTTTGTGTTTATGAAACTTCCCGGGTAGGTGTAGGAGCCGTGACAGCGTTTATCTTATGCTTCCTGAATGATTGTGATTTCTAATTGATTTCCTTCTTTTGCAGAGGTATCACTTTGCTCTACACCATCAGGGAGGAATACGGTTGAGAAGGTCTTGAAGCTTCCCATTGAATGGTGCCTGATTCTTTTCTTAGTGAGTAAAAACGTTTTGGAACGTTGCAGCATTTGGGGTAAGTTTTCTTGAGCTCATTCGCACACGTTTTGATTACAATATTCATCACGGATCTTTCCTAACCTGGTCTTCATTCCAGGTAATATGTCAGGATCTACGGTGGAAGAAGCTTTGTGCGAATATTAGAAGGCTTAGGATGCGATTACTGTGAAAAGCTTCAAAGTGGGCCGCCTCTGGTGATGATGAGGTTCAACTTTGAGGAGTAATGCTGCCCCCAAGACTACAACTAACTCAACTCCTTCAACTTCAGCAAAGAAAAGCAGAAGCCCTTGGGTACGAGTGCCAAGACTTCTCCCCAGTCTCTAGATGACCAAGCTTAAGGTGATAACCAATATCAACACCAAGGTATTCCCATTGGCTCCAGCCGATCTCCCTGAAGGCAAGATCAGGTAACTTTCTTCGGGTAAACCATTGTTTATGTATATTGCTATTTGTTGGTTTTTGCTTGTTTACTGATCTTGGGGCTCGTCTTCTTATCCAGATGATGTTCCAGCTGCACCATAACGCGGAACGTATGACCGAGCAGGTTGTAGATTCAGATAAGGGGGAATCCTTGTCTCGCCAGCTGGTGGAGGATAAGGACAAGAATATTTCTAAGGAGAAGGAGATCAAGGTCTTCAAATTCAAGATGAAGAATCAAGAGGAGGTAGAAATATTGGCGGTGTCAAAGAGTAACGTGCTTCCACAGGAGGTGGAGGCGGTGCGTGAGGAGTGGATCCACCTTAAGAACGCCGAACAGAGTTTTTCCCTAGCAGTGAACGGCTCTAGAGTGGTGGCGTGCTGGGAGTTAATGAGGGAATGGCTTAATCAGCAGACTAACAACTAGAATTTTGCGGCCGAGCTGGAGGAATACAAGATCGTGAAGACATCAGAGGTCCAGAACAAAGACCTCCTGATTCCCTCATTTGAAGACGAGCCGGCGATCCTGGTAGAAAAAGCTACTGAGGAGACTTCGGCGGCTAAGTATGATGATGATCCTACCAAATCTCCTTCGGCATGAAATGCTACTCTTGTCCTCCTCTCTCTCTCTCTCTCTCTCTCTCTCTCTCTCTCTCTCTCTCTCTCTCTCTCTCTCTCTCTCTCTCTCTCTCTCTCCATGTCTCTCTATTGAGCATCGTACCCCTAGTTTGGTTTTTATTTTGAACTTGGGTGGCCTCTAGGAGGCTTCAGAACTTTTTATAAGGCCTCTGTGCCTTTTTCATTACTTTCGAACAATGGTACTTCGTGGGCTTTTAGCATAATGCTCTTTGAACTTCTTATTCATCTTCCTTATTTTATGCCTTTGATGATCTTTGATCTTTTTCGGAATAGTAGTTTGAAACAGTGGGCTCATCCTTCACAGGTGGGATTCGGTAGTTTAGGTCGATCCCATATATATAGAAGTCCTTTAGTACTGGCTTTGTAGACATATTTCTGAGGCCGTGACGAAACATACAGACTCATAGGAATTCTCACTTCTAATTTTGAAGCTCTTATTTTAGCAAGGTTAGGGTCCTCCATTTTCGGGATCCCCAGATCCTTGACGACTTGATCAATTGCTTCATTGAAGCTTTAGCGTATCTGGTTTTTTAGAGACTTGAGACTCGAGAGGATGATAGCTTTATGCTTCTGGAAGATCAGATTACTTAGGATGAGCCTAAGGTCTACAATGTTAGAATCCTTGGAGGATTCTCATTCTTGAAAGCCCGAGGCTTTCGCGAATTGATGTTATCATCTCAGAGGAATGGTTGGCTCCTTCTGAATACCTTGAGGTTTTTGGGGTCTGGCTCCTCAAAAGGGGACTTCGAGTGACCCTGGGGTTGGTTACCGATGCTCCAAGGTTTTGAACCTGTGGTTTGCCTTGAGAGGCCCATGACCTGTTTCTCTGAGGCGTTTTGATGAGAAATCCTTAAATTATTGTTGGGGTCAAAATCAGTTACGACGGAATCAACGTCGGAAACCTAACGTGAGAATGCGTTTGTTGGGGGCAAAAACGGTATTCTCGAAATCAGCCTTTTAAAATCGTGTTTCTAAACGAATGCAGTCTCGAAATCGACTTAACGAAAGTCTCCAGGCCAAAAATCGAAAGAAAGGAACACGGATCGACAAACTTGCCTATATGTCGAGTTGGACAGTCCAACTCGCCATACGGGCGAGTTGGTCAGCATGGATCGACCAATTCGCCGTATGACGATTTGGTCAGCACAGATCGACCAACTCGCCATGCGGGCGAGTTGGATGGAACGGACATACCAACTCACCCGTACGGCGAGTTGGACTGTCCAACTCGCCATACGAGCGAGTTGGTAGGCACGACACGACCAACTCACCGTACGGGCGAGTTGGTAGGCACGACACGACCAGCTCGCCGAACAGGCGAGTCAGATGGCACGGGCAATCCGATTTGCTCGTTTGGCCAGTTGGATCAAATCAATCCAGTTTCACCTTATCCTCGTTAAACTCCCTCTTTTGATATTTGATCGAACTTATCTTTGTTCTGTCTCGATCGGGATTGACATTGGAACTTTACCGAATGAAATCATTTTCTCGAGAAAGGATTGGGTCAATCGTATGAGCCGATAGTGGTTAACTAAAAAATTAGAGACACAAGTCCCATAAAAAGATCCTAACTCTCAGAAGACGTCGTCTTAGCAATGTTATTTTGATAAAATCCTAGAAACACCTAAGTCATAAAACGGCCCGACGAGGTCTAAATCTTGGCTAAAGGCCCATTCCTGATTTTATCCAAAATCAAGCCCAAACTTTGTGACGGTTATTCTTTTATTTTGCAGGAAAAGATAAATGTTAAGTTTGAAGGGATAGATGTCAAGATTGAAGGATAAATGTTAAGTTTTTGAAGATAATCATGAAGATCGAGGAAAAAAGGATTATCTTCGCGTAGCGATAAATTCGACCAACGGCAAAAGGGGAAAGATAAAACCGCCTCTAGAGGAGTATATATGGACGTTAAGGGTGATGATGCAGAGGACACACGAAAATCTCCACTCATAGCAAACATAGCTTAGCATTTAGAGCATTTTGGCAACTTTCCGTTTTTGTTATTCGAGCTGCAACTCAACTAGGGTTTTGCAGTATTAGGTTATTAGAACTAGGGATCTCGCCGAAATCACTCATGGCCTAGGCTCATATCCTGTTGTAAACGCTCATACGCAAATTTGGAATAAGACATCTATTTGCTCTCTTTTCGATTCTTGCTTTGTTTTCCATATTTACTTTGTATTCTGATTGATTAGCGTGTGGTTTAGCAGATATCCGAGACCTCTGGGAAACTAGAGTTTACCCTGGGTTCCTAATTCAACGGAAATCGACAGTGCAAATTTTGGTTCCCACAGTTTGGCGCTAGAAGGAGGAGGGGGGGGGGGGTATGGATCAATCTAACTCGCATTCATTAACGCTCAATCGAAACATGTCAGATCTCAACAACTGACAGCCTCTTAACGATAACGTCTTCGATGAGAACGTTGAAAACACTCCAGCAACAAACTTCACTGCGGTCAACGCCGACACACACACCGCAACGTTCGAGGAGGTTAAGAAGATGTTCGTGACTTTTGAGAAGAAGTCGGCAGAACACGATAAGGTCATGAATTCTCTCGCTAAACAGGTTGAAACCCTCACAACAAGGAAAAGGGCCATCTTTCCACGGGGAACAACCCGAATCCACAGAAGAATCCTCGACTTCGCAACGCCTTTGGACCGGTCCAATAACGCGCAAGGCAAACCGTCTGGACAAAACCATGACAAAGTAACCCCATCGCCTACACAGAAAAACCCATGAGACCTTCCTCCTATCGAGGAAGATAAAGAAAGAGGAGATGTCGAACGTGTCGACATGGAATCTACCAGTCAGTCCAAAACCTACGGACGAAGACGCAAACATACATCCACGCCGCACAAGAAGTGGAGCAGCTCGAGACAAATCCCAGTTCGAGAACCCTATGAACGAAGAATAAGAAGCTATCTTCCGGAAAGAACATGAAGATCTGGCCGAGGAGAAAACTCAGAGTACTCGCAGCAAACGCAGACAAAGTCGGAAATCTGCTAGCAAGAGTTCTGAAATACGCGATCTCCTCGATGATCTCATGAAAACGGTGGCTGAAGTCAGGGTGGTAAAGTCTCAAATCCACCACGCTACTAGCACTGCACCGGAGATCGATCTACTGCTCGAATAAGCTCTTAAAACTTTACTACTCTTATCACCGAAACTAGGTTTTCGGATCCTGGGAAGGTCAAAGTGATGCCATACGACGGAACTACTGATCCTAAGGCACACCTACAGGCTTTTCAGGTCGCGATGGGTATAGCCAGATTCAGAGAAAATGAGAGAGACGCTGGTGAGTGCCGCCTCTTCGTAGAGAACCTTCGCGGAGCAGCGCTAGAATGGTTCTCTCGCCTCAGGCAAAACTCCATTGAAAGCTTCTGCCAGCTCGCCTCAGTAGTTCTCATACAATACTCGATGTTCATGGTTTAAGAAACCTCTGACGTGGACCTTTGGAGCTTGTCCCAGGGAGAAGACGAAACTCTCCGCGACTTCATGAAACGGTTCAAAACCGTCATGGGTAGAGTCAGTGGGATGAGCAACAAAGTCGCGATAGACGCACTTCGAAAAACGCTCTAGTTCAAGTCAAAGTTCAGGAAGTGGATAACTTTGGAAAAGCCACGCACGATCCAAGATGCGCTTCACAAAGCAACATATTACATTATCATCGAAGAAGAGACGAGGGTCTTGTCCCAAAAATGGATGCCAACAAAGAATGCGTCAAAGGATCCGGGGTTGGATCAGAAATTAAAAAAGAAAAACCCTCCCAACGACAGAACGCCCAACACGGAGACGAAGAAACGAAGGGAGCCCATAGCTACACTATTAACTCCGGATCAGAGCAAGGACGGACGGCGGGTAATACGTGGATCCAAAATCCGAGTTACGATGAAAACACCTTCTGCGATTTTCACCAAACACGCGGACACTCGACCATTAACTGCAAAGTTCTTAGTGCAAGATTGGCCGCAAAACTGCTCTCCGGAGAACTCTCAGGAGTCTCCAGCGTGAAGGATCTCATCCGCGACTCAAATCGCCCCAAAAAATGACATAACTCCTCAAACGGAGAAATCTTCCCAAGGGGACCAATCAGGAGAAAAGCGTGGAAGAAGGCAGGATGTAAGGGCAACGACAGCAACCGTCACAGGGTAAACATGATCATCGACATATCACAATTCTGCAGAGACACCGTCTCGGCCATCAAAACTTATCAGCGCAAAGCGAAGACAAGCGCGAATTCGAAAATCTAGTCCACGATCAGAGACACTCCGAAAGAAGTAATCACTTTCGACGAAGAAGAAGCTGGAGTAATCGATCAGCCACACTGCGACCCACTCGTAATCGATCTCGTGATAAGAGATCTCGAGGTCGCCAGGGTTCTCATAGACACCGGAAGCACAGTCAACGTCATCTTTCGCGACACTCTTAAATAGATGAACATCGAGTTTGGCGAAGTCTTACCATCACCTAAGCCGCTAACCGAGTTCTCTGGCATAACATCAATGACCCTCAGATCTATCAAATTACCTATGGCAGCAAAAGAAGTCACTAAAATCATCGATTTCGCGATCGTCGACCACCCAGCCATCTACAACGTCATCATGGGAACGCTTTGGCTAAACGCCATGAAGGCAGTCCCATCAATTTACCACTTAGGCATTAAGTTCCCAACTCACAACGGGATTGCCGTAATTTGGGGCTGCCAGAAGCAGTCGAGAAGCTGCTTCCTGCCCGAACACACGCTAAGACAAATCACGAACACCGCAATGACAAATTCCAAGCACCCGAGGATAGCCCACGCATCAGCCAAAAGTACTTCGGGCAAGGACGACCCTGAACCGTCGGTTCTAGCAACGGCCATCGAACAACCAGTTCCAGTGCCCGACACGCCCATCCTATCAAACAAGACAAGTCCAACAGAAGACGTCGACTCAGCAACTGACGCAGTTGACACAGACACAACGGCCAAGTAAACAGACTCTCCCAAACAAACAGACTACGAGATGGCTTGATCCTCGAAAAAGGTATGTAGGCAGCTCACCAGAAGACGAGTTCAGATATCCCCCTCTCTAAAAAGGGGGGGGGAGTGGATACATATACAAACACTCATATATTCCCACATCCAGAAATAAAATAAAATTGAATTGTACACGGGATTTTCAAAACTTTCTCGACAAGTAAAATTTCTTTATAAATTCGTAAACTGTCTATCATCCCGCAAAGAAACACTATGTCGTACATCCTTACACGAGCAAAACGATTATCACACAATCCCAGAAAAGGAAACTCGCGAAAAATTGTTATACCTCAAAACGGATCAAATCTACACCATCCTATCTCAGTCGAATCATCGATTCCTGATCAAAGCACGAGATCCTGGTTCGATATGCTCAAAACGTTACTTAGGCAAAGTGAGTTTTCAAAAAAATAGGTGAGATGTCGTCTTAATTTTTGAGAATACACCCCCAATCCATTCGCAACTACAAAACACTCAGAAATTGGCCCCGCCTGGCACCCTAGCCGTCTTAAACCAACACAACCAGGTCCATCCTAAGGACATATCCTCTCACATCCGACTAGGATAAACAGCGAGCTATAAAAAATCCGAAATTTTGGTCAGCACTTTGGGAGACTTAAAAATTGTCCCTGAAGAAATGCTCGACTCCGACTAGACAAGTCGTATAAGCCGAGAACCTATCGCGGACTTTAAATCGGAACGAAGTCAGTTTAAAATTGAAGCAGGCAAAACGAAATCTGATTAGTCATCGAAAAGACTTAAACTGAAAATAAACCTAGGTCTTGCCCTAAACCCAACACAGTTGTCAATAACGTCTGAAGATATAATATCAAAAAGATACGAGATCCTAAAAGCATGTCTCTTCGTCCATATCTAAACGTTCCCAAAACTTCGAAAACTCCTCGAACATCTCGCACGAACAACAAACAGGGCGATCCGCAAAAAAGGGAGGAAGTCGAGATGACAACTTGAGTTTTCTTTCTATACTAAACAAATCCCAAATATCTAAAAACACCCATTCATCATAAACAAGCATTGTTCGAATAAAAGTTAGTAAAAGACAAGGATTCAAGGCCACACTCGGCCAGTCCCGCTACATACGACCACATTTGGTTGACAAACAAACAAGATAGAAACATGCAATAATATAGAAGAGGGCATTTCCGAATCAATCGCAACCTCACGATTACTCATCAAGAATGAAACACCCAGTCATCGATCTTCCAAGCGAATAGTCGTTGACATCTAGAGGAGCCGTCGGCTGATTTACCTCGCCTGACTCATCGGCATTCCCCACCTCGGCCTCCACTGTGTCGGGAGAAACAGGAATCGAGTCCCATTGCTCCCAAATCCTCTCTTCGGTCTGAGGAATCGAAAATTTCATATCCCTCTCGTTCATACGCCCGGTCTGCCTCGCATATTCGGCACCAAACGAATAACCAGGAGCCTGCGTGAGGTATAGACCGCCCACAGCACCGCAACATTCGCGATAGTCACCGAAGTCCTTATAACCTTTCGTAAGTACCTCAAATTGATACGATAACTTTTCAGGACGAGTCTTAATGACTTTGGTCATTTCCCTCTTCCCTCGCATATAAGCACGACGAACCTCAGTCGCGACCGAATCCCTCTCGCGGCAACGAAAATTTTCCAACTCATCTCTCAGACGATCTATCCCATTGTTGGCTGCCTCATCCATAAACTGATCCATACGTGCTTCCTGCCAGCTTGCATTAAGTGATCGGTTCATCATAAGGAGGCCCTGGGAAGTTTCTCGAAGTCAGAAAAGCTCATCCTCAAAAGAAAATGACAAGAACTTACCCCGTTGACCATCCTGGACGTCTGGGTAAACTCCGGGGCCTCGCTGGATCCACCTGCGCCCGGAGGATAGTCAAAACCAAGCGGCTCGTCAAAATTGCCTCGACCGCAGCTGTTCCCACCTACTTCACTATTTAGGCAGTCTCTTAGTATATTGTCAGAGGAGCACCGCTCATTAGCCGCTTCATCCTCAACAATGAAGTGTTTGTCCTTCCAATTCTTCGGTCTTTCTTCTCTTGTGCGAACCGCACATGAAACAAATCCATCAATGAACGCCTCCGATCCTTCCTCAACCGGCATATCTGGCTGGTACCGAGAACGGTGGAGAGAAACAGCATGACGGACCCTCTTTGGGTTACACGTTGCCCAAAAAGACGGGCGACCATGAAGCAAGTCTCGGATGGTATTCAGACCTTCTAGACTCGGAGGGAAAAGATTGGTCTCTGAGAATAAAATGTAAATGAAACGTATTAGAGATCGAACTCCACTGAAACAAGAAAAAAGGGGGGGGGGGGGGGTAAAGAAAAAATAAAAGTGGCTACACTTGATGAAGGATACCTTTCAAACCCCATCTAGTCCTAAAGACGGAGATGACGTTTTCCACTACAGATGCATCGTTAACACGGACGAAAAGAAGTGTTTCTACCATTCATGGTAGTTCGACACGAATTCGCTTATGATCATCATCCCCGACCGGGGCCTCAACTGAATTATTGATGATTTCCCAACTGGTTTAAGAAAAGTGTAGAGGTGTTTGGCATTGAGGGTTATACCCAACTCGTAACTCAGCACGATAATCCCGACAATATGCTGCTTGACACACGGGTTTATTTGACCAATCGATATCTTAGAACAATCGAGAAGTCGCACTATGACCTCGGGAATAGGAAACCACAAAAGGCATTGCGTCAGGAACACCTGTAACACGTAAAATAACCATTGGGTGGAAACTTAGCAACCTCTCATGCCTCCGGAAGATGAAACTCGATCGATTCAGGAACTTGGCAATGGCTCCAGATGGCATCCAGCCCATTTGGACAGCCTTTGTTGGGACAACCCTCTACGGGGTTGGAACGAAACGGAGGCAAGTCCCACATACCTGCTCTGGGGGGTTTCACGTCTCCCCTGGCAACCCAGTACGCTTCAGCTTCTTTAGGATCGACTGAGTAGGCCGAGAATTACACCTTCGGCAAATCATCATTTTGTTGCAAGCTGGAACCATCGGGGACGGGACAGTCATCACAAAAATTTGAGGAAACCTCTCTCCCCGAAGACATAGCTTCCTTTTAACCAAAGGAATGAAAGAAAGGAGAAAATCTTTTGATTCTTAAAAAAATTTGTGGAAATATACAAATAAAGAGTTTGTAAAACCAGTTCAAATACTTATAGAAGAAAGGATTCACTTTTTCACCTCAAGGCTTCAGACGTCGGATTCCGCCTAATTCATCCAATATGCTTAAAAACGCTTGCAAGAACTTCACAGTTCTGACGAGCGGGGGGGCTAACTGTTGGGGTCAAAATCGGTTATGACGGAATCAGCGTGGTAAACCTACCGAGAGAATGCATTTGTTGGGGGCAAAAATGGTATTCTCAAAATTATCATCTAAAAATCGTGTTTCTATACGAATGCAGTCTCAAAATCGACTTAACGAAAATCTCCAGGCCAAAACTCAAAAGAAAGGAACACGGATCGACCAACTCGCCATACGGGCGAGTTGGATGGCACAGACTGACCAACTCAACCGTATGGCGAGTTGGACTGTCCAACTCACCATGCAGGTGAAATAGACGGCACGGATCGACCAACTCGCCCGTATGGCAAGTTGGTCAGCACAAATCGACCAACTCTCCCGTATGGCGAGTCGGACAAGGCCAACTCGCCGTACGGGCGAGTGTGTAGGCACGACACGACCAACTTGCCCATATGGCGGGTTGTTGGACAAGGCCAACACACCGAACGGGCGAGTTAGATGGCACAAGTAATCCGACTTGCTTGTTTGGCCAGTCGGATCAAATCAATCCAGTTTCACCTCGTCCTCGTTAAATTCCCTCTTTTGATACTTGATCGAACTTATCTTTGTTCCGTCTCGATCGGGATTGACATTGGAAACCGAAAGAACTCGTTTTCTCAAGAAAGGATCGGGTCGATCGTATGAGACGATAATGGTTAACTATACACCTAGAGTCACACGTCCCATAAAAAAGATCCTAACTCTCGGACGACGTCGTCTTAGCAATGTTATTTCGATAAAATCGTAGAAATGCCTAAGACAGAAAATGGCCCGACGAGGTCTAAGGCTCGGCTAAAGGCCCATTCGCGATTTTATCTGAAATCAAGTCCAAAATTTGTGACGGTTATTCTTTTGTTTTGTAGGAAAGGATAAATGTTAAGTTTGAATGGATAAATGTCAAGATCGAAGGATAAATGTTAAGTTTCCGAAGATAATCATGGAGATCGAGGAAAAAAGGAATATTTCCACGAAGCGATAAATTCGACCAAGGGCAGAAAGTGAAAGAGCAAACCGCCTCTAGAGGAGTATATAAGGACTTCAAGGGTAATGATGCAGATGACACACAAAAATCTCCACTCAGAGCAAACATAGCTTAGCATTTAGAGCATTTAGGCAACTTTCCGTTTTTGTTATTCGAGCTGCAACTCAACTAGGGTTTTGCAGTATTAGGTTATTAGAACTAGGGATCTCGCCGACAGCTCTCATAGCCTACGCTCCTATCTTGTTGTAAACGCTCATACGCAAATTCGGAATATCACATATATTTACTCTCTTTTCGATTCTTGTTTTGTTTTCCATATTTACTTCGTATTTTGATTGATTGGCGTGTGGTTTAGCAGATATCTAGGACCTCTGGAAACTAGGGTTTACCCTACGTTCCTAATTCAACGGAAATCGATAGTGCGAGTTTCGGTTCCCACAATTATTGTTCGGGGAACCCAAATTTTGTTATAACTCCTGTCCTGGTGATTGCTTCTTACCAAAGCAGATATTCTAAACCCAGAGGCTTATTGAGTTTAGACCTGGTAGGTTTATCGTATTCTGCTTCCCGAAGGTTATCCCCTACCGATTTTATTATGGATCCATGAATTGTTGATTCCGAGCCCAGATGCTTTAATGTTTGTATTTCGCCACCCAGAGGTTGGTTCTTAATAATGCCTTTATTATATATTCGGAGATTGTGTTGTGAATCCAGAGGTTTCGGTATCGTATTCCGCCTTCCCAGAGGTTGGCTTCTACTGATATGTGTATAGACATTGCGATACGACATTCATATATAGGCCAATGTCAATGCCATATGATGCACTCTGCTTCCTGCAGGAAAACCACTGTCATACTTTTATCTCGTGCTGGTGTAACTTTGACCCTCACAAGGTTTAGGCAATCGCCAGCCTTACCAATCGTTTCTGGTGTGAGTCTACTTGGGGTAGTGACCCAAGCGCCAATCTTACTTATATTTGGGTGCTCCTGGATTTTGCACGTTTTTTATTTATTTTTGCTCCCTGTATATACCTTGGGTTTACAGTACTTTGCAAGTATACTTTATACCTTCTGCATTCTTTCTAGAACGTTGCATTTTAATGCAGGGATTCACATATTTTGTACTTAGGGTTCCTGCAGATATTTGGGTTGTGGCCTTTCTGTAGGGACTAGGTAGTTTGGACAGCATACTCATGCTTGTGTGGGCCTAATCCTGCTTAATTCATATACCATTTTTCTTTTTGTTACGGACGTACCGCCTAGGTGAAAGGTTCGCCAGGATCGGAAATCGCTTTGAGACCTGATCTAGCTCATTTGCCCCTTTAAGTGGATTGGTGTGATAACCCTCCCAAAGGGGTAAAATGGTCGAGATCAACAAAGTCAAAATTTGGAGCCAAGATTTTGGTAAGCAAATAATGATGAGGAATGTTGAGTTTTGGTCATATAACACTTAACATGGTTCGGAGAAAATGAAAGAGTGGTCGAGCATCAACCTAGTGGTCGAGTTGCGGGCATTAAGGATCGATCGAGAAATTTTGAAATACGAGGTGGTCGAAGAATTCATAGTGAGTGAACCATGAGTTGAATAAGCTTCTCGACCATGGTTAGAAAATGAGTTAGATTGATTAGAAGGATGTTTTGGAAGCATCACGTTTTGGGAAGCACGACATTTTAGAAGTTCAACGTTTTAGAAGCACAAAGTTTCTTAAGCAAGAAGTTTTCAGAAAAACATCGTATCACTAAAATATTATTACGGAGACAAAATAATTCAGAAGAAGGACGGGAATTAAGTAGGATGGGAAGTAATCACGACGGGATCGAAGCAGTACGGGAAAACCCGAAGTTGGGCGAAAACCCTAATTTTGGCATTATGGAATTTCTCGAGGAATCCAGATGCTTGGGAAATATTTATGTCAAGGTCAGAATTCAGATTGGAAATTATTAAAAATATTTAGCGTATCAGAATGGGAGCGCAAAAATATTCGGGATTGATCGCGGGTCGAATCGGAAGGGTCGCAATCAGGCTAATGGACCGAGAAGCACGAGGTGTCTCAATGCATGTGATCTGTACATGGTGTCAAATGCCTAGAAAGCTCTCTTTCTACACAAGAAAGAGGTGTCGCCGCGCATGTAACCGAAGCATGCTGATCAACATGTAGGAAGTTGTGTGTCGCGACGCATGCACTCCAGCCATGCAGCAAGCCATCTAGACGTGGGTTTATCTCTGTGCATGAGTCTTAGCCATGCATCAGGACATGTGTTCGCGCGTGTGTCACCGCGCATGCAACCGGAAGCATGCGGGCTGACACACAGTCGCTCGTATGGGTCGATATGACTAGTCGATGGTTTCTATAAATACCAACCCCTCCCCTAAAGTTCCTTACATCCCATTACACACCAAAGACAAGTTAAAAACGTGGCAAGAGATAGAGAGATAAATAAAGTGGTCAAGTTAAGAGTGTGGTCATTTCTAAAGGCTGATACTCCACCGAGAAGCCAAGTTTTGTCCAATCTACGATTCTCTACGATTGTGACGTGGAAGCTCTGTCCACATTAATCCGTCCAAGCCAGTCATATTATTTTATGATTAAGCGGAGGTGATGTCCAGTATCTTTGTAGTTCCACAAGTTTAGATGAGTCGAAGTTATGAAGCTCGATACTCTACCGGGAGGTTCGAAGAAGTGTCTAGAAGCGAAATAAAGTTTTGTCCTAGTCCAGATCAGTCCAAGTCAGTTTCTTCATGATCAAGCCGAAGTTCTGTCCAATTCAAGGTCAGTTCATTCCAGTCCATTGAAGACGTCATCAGTGGGTTTTGTCCAAGTCCTCTCCGATCAACCAGCTGCTTATCGGCACAGAACACTGTGAGTTGGTTTGTGTGAATTCCACTAGGAATTTATGGTAGTTTTGTGAGATGGTTTTGTGTGAATTCAGTTTGGATTTAGGATAGTTTATGGTTATGTTTGAGTTCCACTTGGAACTTTAGATAGATTTATTTGCATACAAAGTAGAATGCTCACTTTATTGCATGGTAGAGTCCTTAGGATTATTTCATTTATTGAACCAGACTCAGTTTAGCACGGGCTAAGCTGAGATGAAATGGAATTAAGTCTGAGTTAATAACCTGGCTAGGACTAGGGCTAGGGCTAGGATTCATCATGTTTCCTATTCTTGTGTGTTGATATCGTTGAGTGCATGTTCCCGTTATCTTTAAAGATAGTTTCGTAGCAGGAGGCTGAACTGTCTGCGTAACGGTCTTATTGAGTTGATTGAATGTTAGATGAGTTCAATGCTTCCTTGTTTAATTACTCTTGTTGATTGAGGTTAGCCAGATCTTGGTAAGGGAGTCACTAACTGGTTGATTTATTTAGTCATGTTATTGTTGTTTATTTTATTATATGTTAGTACTAAGGGTCATCGGTCATATAGGCCAGACTACTGGTATTGTTGGTTAGTCTTGTAGAGTCGAGTTTAGTTAGGAACGGGAACATTAGCCTTAGGGTAGGTTATGGAATAAGGCTGTCTAGAGTGTGTGTTGCCGACATCATGTGCGTAACCTGTCCATACTAGGCTTGTTTAGGGGTTGATTAGTGTTTCCTCGCCCTCGTATTCAGCGGGTTTAAGGAAACCCCTTATTCTCTGGATTGAGAAGACTCAAAGAGACGGGGTCATGGCCTAAGTCTGAGTGCTACATGACTGTAATGTGGTAGTGACCCGGTGGACTGTGGGCCGTCGTGCGGTTACCCGATGGACTGTGGTCTGCGGTCGGTTGAAAATTCCTTCTTCTGGCCTTTGTGGTAGGGAGATAGGATATTGCCGATTTAGAGGAATACAAAGTTGCCAGGGCCCAGGTTAGAGCGTCGTGTCGAGTTAGAGTGTCGTGTCTAGTAAAGGGTTATGGAACCCTCGAGTAAGTGTAACACTAATATACAATGTTACAATTTATTGTATAGTCGTTGTTAGTTAGTATCTTATTATTGTTGAATATTGGTGATTGATTGTCTTGCAGGTTTCTAACATTAAGACCTAATTCTGGCTTAGGTACCGGATTAGTCTTGGTGTCTATTTGGTTAGTGTAGACCCGATTTTGGCTGTTATATTGTTTGAACGATTGCTTATGAAGGGTGGTGGATATTGAAAGCTATGCGGTATCATTTATTGGCCGATCATGTTCTTGTCTGATTGTTGGTTGACTGGTTAATGATACTTGTATAGTTTAAATGTCTAACACTACATGAGTACTGAACTCAGGCATATATATGGTTAACTAGGGATTGATTGTTTAGTCTTTGCGATGTTTGCATTCTAGGGCTAGATTGATTGTTATTGTGGGTTGTTTGGGTTAGTTACTAGGTTGCGGGTAGGGGCCGCCAGCTCACTGGGTAACATTAGGTTACTGATATAGCCTATTTATTACCAGGTTTAGACCATGTTATAGGCTCTATTTAGAGTTTGTTATATGTGTCTAGGCTATGTTTTGAAGTCTTTACATGTCCATGTACGTTTTGGAGATATATGGAGATACTTAGAGATTTTAGAGCATTTAGAGGAGAATAATTCGTAGCTAATCGTTGTGAGAGTCAAAGTACAAGACTACCATCGATCGACGACAAAACATTAGCGTTGAATGATGTTACATGACCAACATCGATCGATGTTGCACATCTGCCATCGACCGATGTCCAATTCGCGGACATCCAATAATTAAACCCAAGTTAGAGACATGACACAAGATTACAAGATTACCCTTGGACAAGTTTTGACCTAGACTTTAGGGTTTTATATTTATACTTTATGTATTGCACCAGATTGAGTGTGCTGGGTGAGGGGGTGCTAGATGCCTAGGTTTTCTGGCAAAGTGTGTGTGTGCACCACCTCACCATAGTTTTAGGATTTGTTTAGGGAGAATATTCGTAAATGCTTAGGGAGATTTATATTGGAACCCCAATATTTTATCTATGCATTATATTCAGATTATTATTCTTACTTTAGTTATTTCTGAGTAGTTATCAACTAGATTTAGGGTTTATTAATGGTACTGATGGATTAGCCAAATAATAGAATTGTTAGGGTCATTATTAGATCTACTAATAGAATTGTGTTTATTGCTTGTGCTCTAGAGTAGCTAACTAGAACCCTAATAATATGATATTTAGGCGCAAGCGAGAGCATGGTCTACTATCGGAATTTATTCTATTGAGCTAGGTTGCTAGAAACAAATGAGAGTTGATTTAGTTAATCTAGTGAACTAATCGAATTAGGTCATAAATCTTGACTCAAGAAACCATCGATCGACGCATGATCATTGCCATCGATCGATGGTCATTCCGTGTCAACAAGCGAGAGCTGAGACATTGGACTTGGTAAATAGATTAGACTCGCAGCGAGAGCTTGTGTCTTTTACATTAGATTTCGAGTTCCATGATTAAATGCTCTTAAATACTATCTTCTATAATCCACTTGCCTGAAACCCTAGATCTAGCATATTTACATTTTCATCTAGTTAATCTATTAGCATATTTCCATATTTACATTATTAGCATATTTTCATATTTACATTATTAGCATATTTCCATATTGCATCATACCTTCTAATAAGGAATATTTCCTTGACCTGATTGTTTGTTACCTATATATATAATTACTTAGCTTAGTCTTTAGAAATAAGAAATCTATTGTGTGACATTGTTCTCGGTAGATTCGATCCCTAAATACTACACATGATCTCTCTTGGCAAGATTATTATTTTGTGTGTTAGGATTAAGAGTTAATTTAACAGTTATTTGTTTAGGATATTTATACCCTATTAGAACATAAAAACACCACCATGTCAGTTACTCACCCAACTCTGTTGTCCTTTTTTGCAAGTCGCTTTAGTAAGGATGATCAGATAGTTTGGTGCTGGATGTTAGGACCGCCGGTGTAGATTTTCATGCCTTTTGTAAACGGTATTTTGATTTTCGTTGTGTTGACTTGATTTGGCATTAGGTCGGGCCCAGTCTTGAATTATTCAATGTATGAATATTTATTTGAATCAATAGAGTATTTGTTTATATGCGCATCATGAGTACTCTGATATTTGACAAGTCCACTCTAACACAACGTTAGATATTGGTACGTGTAGAAACGCCTTAGGCCTTGATTTAACGGAAACGCTAACTCTTGATACGCGTTGCAAAGCCCTAAGCCATGCTTTAGCGGGGCGGATTAGTGCATAAACTAGTCTAGGTCACGGAGTAAATTCTATGACTCTGACCGAATTGTCCCTAGCCCATCACGTTGTGCTTCCGGACCATGATGTTCTTGTTTGATTGTTGGCTGGCCGGTTGGATCATTTCATCTCTAACCCTGGGTGTTTGTCGGTCTATCCGTCATGTTCTTGTTTGATTGTTGGCCGGTTGGTCGACCATATGTCTAGGACGGTCCGGGGGTGTTACATTTGGTGTTCTTGCTGCTCCTTTAGTTAAAATTGGTGTGGAGACGTTGAGCATAGATAGAAGTAGGAAACCAAAACACTTAAATATTAGTAAACAATTTGGAAAATGTGCGACCCTTGGATCACAATAGTGTAGCTTTATGGGGTGAAGGGCATTCCGGTCATTTAACCTGGGCTGGCCTTCGTTTTCTTGTAGCTCGTACGCCTATGCCCCTTCTTCCTTAGCTAGCTGGTACTGCTTTTTACATAATGCCGTGAGTTTCTTTTCTTGTTTGCAATTAACGTTGTTGAATGTTTTTCGTAGGACTAGGTTCCCTAGCTGGGAGGCCTTGGTTATAATTTTCCTCTCATGGTTCATCATAGCTCTTTCAGCCTCTCTCTTGTCCTCTGTGGTTTTTCATCCGTAGTTTATAATTCCTTATTTTCTCCGAGGGGGAAGGTTTCAAATGTTGTCGTTGTACCTTTCGGTTTTTTGAGAGAGTTTCTGTTTTTTTGTATATCGAGGATGTGGCCTTGATCCCTGACGGGCTCCCAGCTTGGGTATTAGCTGTCTCGCTTGAGACCCGTGTTCCCGACCCGAAATGATTGTTTCTTGCTGAGGGAATTTCTTTCTGCCCGGCCCCTTCGGAGGCTCATCCGCCATGTCGATGCTCCATTTTCTGAATGACCCGAGGGAGCCTGAGTCCCTCGTGTGGGTCGTAGATTCCAAGGCATGCAGCCTCCTGAGTGTTTTTTTATATTTTCCCCGGTGCAACGGAATGTAGAAGGAAGCTGGAAGGGAGAGCTTTCGTTTCTAAGAAGAAACAATACCTAGGTGATAAGATCAGTCGACGGAGGATACCCCTAGAGGTCATGGAGGGAAATTTCTCCGGGGTATCCAGTCGATCGAGCGTCTGTTGAGACATGAAGAAGGCCACTGCGATGACTGATCGCCATCCTGTTATGGTGTCAGTACAGGAACTGTTGACGCCTATGCTCGCATGCCTCTCGCCATTTCTTGCTCGACACGCCATGTCAGTGGGTTCTTTGGGAGGTTGAAGGTAATTAATGACTATGCTCCTCTTGGATCTCACATTGTTCCGCACCGTAAACCAGGATAGGGAATCAATCATGCATCTGGAGGCTGAATCTTCGGATCTCAGTGTTTCCTTGTGAATCCCGACATGATTTCTTTGGCCCGGGCTGGAGAAGCTCTCTTGTTTTTGTCCCAGCATGTTAGCATCTTGTAGAACACTGAAGGATATTGGATTGAGTCATCTTCAATTCGGGGTATCATGACGATCCCACCAGCTTCAGATCGATTTGAAGGATCCATCGGAGGCCTTCTTTGTAATTTCTATAAGGTCGTGGTCTTCCCTTTAAGCGTCGTTTGGTAGCATGATCGAGCGTTCACCTGATCTCCTTTTATTTCTTTAATGCCCCGCTGGGTAGGAAATTTCACTATCTAGTGGAGAGTTGAAGTGATGGCTCCCATGTCGTGGATCCAGGGGCGTCCCAGTATCATGATGTATGAGGAGTTGCAGTTGACTACCAAGAACTTAGTGGACATGTTGATTCCTCCTGTATATACGGGAAGAGTGACTTCTCTAGTGGTTTGTTTGACTTGTACACTGAATCCTATGATTGGAGTAACATTTCGGGTTAAAGCATCTTCTTCCAGCCAAGGTCAATATAGGCGACCAGAAAGATGATGTTAGTGGAGCTTCCATCATCTACTAGTATCCTTTTTACTAGGCATTTTGCTACAGTGAGTGATATAACCAAGGCGTCATGGTGGGAGAGCCAGGACCTTCTCCAGAACTTTGGTCGCGACACTGATTTTGTTGGTTCCCAAAAATTGGTTCTTGTGTCTTTCAGCTACCTGGCCATGCCTAGCATTTCTGGCGCACTTTTTGCGGAGGCATGCGTGATACTGCTTACTTCTGAACCAGTAGATATTACATTGATTACTTTGTTATGTTGAGGAGGTGAGACCATAGCAGTTTTTGTAGGCCGGTCGTTAGTTTCCTTATGTTGGAGGACTTTAGCTTTGTCGAAAAGGAATTTCCGTAGCTTTACTTTCTTTAGCAGCTCGTTGACTTAAATTTTTAGTGCGACGCACTCTTCTGTTTTATGACCAAGGTCATTGTGGAAGTCGCACCATTGGGATTTCAGAAAGCTTCAGGGGCTTTCATCTTCTGAGGCCACTTGACCTTATTGCCCATCTGCCTCAAAACGTTGACCAACTCCGGCTTCGAGATGGATAGGTGGGAGATATCTGGCCATGTGGACACTGTCATCCCTTCAGCTCTGTCTAGGGGACGGTTCTGATACATGCCCTGATTCGTGCCACCTGTCTTATTTCCGGGCTTCTGAACGAATATTTTTCTCGGTCGCTCTTATCGCCCCGACCTCCTTTAAGCTTCTGCTTTGGATGAGACTTTGACCGACTCACCAGGTTTTCCTCCAAATTTAGTTGTACACAAGCTCGGGATAGTATGTCTTCCATGGTTTTACATTGATACTTGGTTGCTCTTTGTAGAGATATCTGTCGGGCAGCATGCCTCTTTTGAAGGCTGAGATAGAGGTTGAAGTGTTGCATTCAGGGATGGCTACCTTCTATTGATTGAAGTGTTCTATGTAGCTTCGCATGGGTTCATCCCGCTTCTGTAGGATATCATAGAGGTCGTCGGTAGTCTTCTCCAGGCTTCTGCTACTTGCGAATTTCTCTACGAATTTGACGGTGACTGCGAAGGAGCTGATCGACCCGTTTGGCAGGTTGATGTACTACTGCAGGGCTGTACCCGTAAGAGTTGAGCCGAAACCTTTGCATATGGTGGCCTCTCTAAGCTCTTTTTGGATTGCTACAGTGAGCAGATGTTGCTTGTATTGAGCCACATGGTTGTCCGGGTCATTGGTCTCTCGTAAATTGTCATGTAGGGGAAGGAGAACTTCCTTGGTATCTATACCTAGGCGATTTTGTCTGTAAAGGGAGTGTCCGCATAGGAGTTCGGTTTGCTTCTACGGATTGGAGGTGTTACTCCTCAAATTGTATCTATCATAGACTGGATGGCTTTGAAATTTTTGGAGAACACATGCTCGAGGTAGGAAGTTATAGTCGACTTCGTTGCTAATACTCTTTCTGAGTCTCCTTCATCGGCTTCAGTTCCAGAATTTTCATTCTCTTCAAAATCTGGTTGACCTCTTCCATCGATATTGACCCGTAAGTGATTCTCCATTCCGTGGCGGAATCGATTAAGTAGTGTTTCCTTCCTCCACAAGAGTTTCCAAGGGTTGCATTGGTTATACTCGGGTTTGGAACTTTGCGTCACTTGTTGCGCATCATGTGGAGAGCTTGGTTCTCTTCTCAGAGAACAAGGTTCTCAGCTTCGAGCTGAGAGAGTTTCTAGGTGCTTTGCCCTAGTTGTTTGGAATGTTAGTTCAGCGTATCTCTCAAGGTCCAAACCTCCGAGAGAAGTTATGAATCGTTTGCGGCGGCTTCTCAAGCTCTATGCAGCTCAGTGACTTGGATCTATAGGTTATTGATTTGAGCTTGAAGCTCGAATTCTGTTGGGGTGGCTGGAGGCTGATCTTCATGTTCACTTGGTGTCGTCTTAACGTAGCATAGATTACCCCCTCCTTCGAGCACCAAACTGTTAGGGTATTTTTAGGTGGGATCTTTTGTAGGTACTACATAATAGTATGTAAACAATAGAATAGTAAGTATCGAGACTGAAAGAGAAGGTTTTATTATTGTATTGAGCATGAACTACAACGATTGGTGTATGAACCCTAGTAAGAGCCTCCCCACTCTCATGCGTGCAATAATTAAAAGAACATAAGAACTTGATTGGTTGCCTTAGTAGAATTTGCTTACAATAGATCTTTGCATTAAACAACAAACCAGTCCCCTTCCATGGTTGTTTATGGCTTTAACCCTCTGTCACCTCTGGATTTACTTGCTTTACCTTTGAGAGAGCAGACTAACCCTGATGGCATTCAAAAGACTGAGTTTGTCAAATTTTTGCATAATCGTCAAGAAGAACATAGAAGAAAGGACAAAGACGTATGCAAGAAGAGCCGACAAAGACATGCGTGAACTGATCATTGAACTAGGAGAATTAGTTTTGATTCACGTTAGAAAGGGAAAGGTTTCCAGCTAAAAAGAAGAAGAAGTCTAAGTTGATGCCAAGGAAAGATGGTCCATTCAAAGTGATAAAGAGGCTTAACAACAATGTCTACCAAATTGATCTTCAAGGTAAGTACTCCATCAATTTAACTTTCAATGTATCTAACTTGAGTCCTTTTGTTTCATAAGATTCAAATTTGAGGTCAAATCATTCTAAAGGAGGAGGGAATTATGCAGCCAAGGACATGTCTGGCCAGTTAGATGAGAAAAAAGATCAAACCAAGAAGATGTCAACTGATCGATCCACTAGTAACATGGTTAAACCACCATCTTGTGGACGAAATGGGAGTCTTGGATTAACCACTGGATTTGGACAAGGAGGAAAGCGATGTACCTGAATTCGAGGATGAAGCGGACGAGGACGAACTAGGCAATTCTGATTCAGCCACGAAAAGTTTGAGCTCAGCGGAGGACGAGTTAGAGGATATTCTGAACAAATGTGATCACTTTCATTGAAAAAATATGGCAAATAAAGAAACCTGGCCTCTGAAAAACAACATGGGCCAAGGTAAATAGGAAGATTGTCGAGATGAAGAATACCCGTACCATTCAGAGTCTAACGACCCAGGATCTGACTCATTCCCCCCCCCCCCCCCCTCCCTGGACCAACAACAAGATCAAAGTCTAAAGCCCAACTTGAAGCCTTGAAGACCATGATCCTCGTGCAAGCCAAGGAGGAGATAGATACCAATCTTGAAGAGAAATCAGCTATGTGGATCAACCTCTTATCTGTGGAACAAAATCTCATGTGATCTTTATTTATTTGTTTCAATAAGTTAGGATTTATCTAAACCAAAAACAGGCATGATTGGGATAAGGGTTTCTAGATTTCATAGACTAAGAGTTTGCCAGTTAAGTTCATGTAATCGCTTTGAAGCAACACACAACACTTTTCAATAAAAACCTTTAAGCCAACAAACGTTTTTATTTCCTTTGTTCAGTTCCTAAACAGAGAGCATCACTAAGGGAAGGAGGTTTTCATCGTGAGCATCTTAAACAAGTAACAAGGTAAACTTGTGTCTAAGAGAAGCAAAGCAACTTTGAACAATTCGACAGCTTCAAATCCAAGACCATTGATTTATTCAGAGTGCTAGAACCCTCAGATCAACCACCGTCCATCCCACCTTAAGTGATCAAGAAGCAGACGCCAGCCAAGTCCGTATCACTAGTATCACTAGTATCACTCGAAGATCACCCTCCACCATCCACCGCCTTGCGGATCTTCATGTTATTGGATGCACTCAACTTTTGAAGTTCTTCCCCGTGAGCTTGCTGAGCTAACTCGAGCCGACTGCCAAGCTTCTTGTTTTCTCTCCAATGATCTGTGTCGTGAGTGTGTTTTATGTTATAATAGGGTATAAATATCCTAAACAAATAACTGTCAAATTAACTCTTAATCCTAACACACAAAATAATAATCTTGTCATGAGAGATCAGGTGTATTACTTAGGGATCAAATCCACAAAGAACAATGGCACACAATAGATTTCTTATTTCTAAAGACTAAGCTACGTAACTATATATTGGTAGCAAGTAATCAGATCAAGGAAATATTCCTTATTAGAAGGTATAGATGCAATATGGAAATATGCTAATAATGCAAATATGTAAATATACTAATAATGCAAATATGTAAATATGATAATAATGCAAATATAGAAATATGTTAGTAATGTAAATATGGAAATATGGAAATATGCTAAATCTAGGGTTTCAGGCAAGTCGATTATAGTAGATAGAAGTTAATGGTATTTAATTATGGAACTCGAAATCTAATGTAAAAGACACCAGCTCTCGCATGGGCGCCTAATCTATTGACTAAGTCCAATGTCTCAGCTCTTCCTTGTTGACATGAAATGAGCGTCAATCGATGGCAATGATCCTGCGTCGATCAATGGTTTCTTGAGTCAAGCTTTATGACCTAATTCGATAAGTTCACTAGATTGACTAAATTAACTCTTGTTTGTTTCTAGTAACCTAGCTCAACAGAATAGATTCCGGTAGTAGACCATGCTCTCGGTTGTGCCTAACTATCCTATTATCAGGGTTCTAGTTAGTTACTCTAGAACACAAGCAATAAACACAATTCTATTAATAGATCTAATAATGACCCTTACAATTCTATTGTTTGGCTAATCGATCAGTACCATTAATAAACCCTAAACCTAGTTGATAACTACTTAGACATAATTAAAGTACGAATAATAATCTGAATAAAATGCATAGATAAAATACTGGGGTTTCAATACAAATCTCTATAAGGAGTAATGAATCTTCTCTCTAAATAAATCTGGTGCAATACCCACCACACGACACACACCAAACACAATTAATCGGATGCAATACATAAAGTATAAATATAAAACCCTAAAGTCTAGGTCAAAACTCCTCCAAGGTAATCTTGTAATATTTTGTCATGTCTCTAACTTGGGCTTGAAAGTCGGCTATCTGCCAACTGGACATCGATAGATGGCAGATGTGCAACATCGATCGATCTTGGTCTTGTAACATCGGTTGACGCCTACGTTGTATCACCGATCGATGGTAATCTCGTACTTCGATTCTCTTCAGTGATCAGCTACAGATTATTCATCTCCAAATGCTCCAAAAGCTCCAAGTATCTCCAAAACGTACTTGGACCTGTAAAGACCATACAACATAGCCTAGACACACATAACATACCCTTAATAGAGTCTCTAATATGGTCTAAACTGGTTATAAATAGGTTATATCAACTCCCCCAGACTTAACATTTTGCTTGTCCTGAAGCAAACAAGCCTGTGAAAGATGTTTTGAAAAGCGAAGACTCACATATTGTCTAAGTATGACTGTCACCCTACTTTATTGCAACTACATCATATCAAGTCAATCAGAGAGAAATTTTATATACCTTATCCCAGTATAGCAACCAAATCCAATCTACCAACAACTTAGCAAATAATAGTCTGACTCGCCCCTATACGGATTTCATTTCTTTGCATAAAATAAAAGTGCAGGCTTTACCTTGGGAGTATCGATCAAGGGACACATGGACTCTTACCTCTGCAAGTATCTGAACACACATGTAGCCTTCTCTGATTCATTTCATCTCTCTCTCTTCTCACTTCTTCTCAGTCAATGTCTCCCTTCTTTTGAGGGTATCATTTTATTTTTTTTAATTTTCTGGGAAATTTGGATAGGCTTCCATGAATCAAGCCCTAATGGGTTTTGCCACCAGATCCTTTTCACTTCATTCTGACCTTTTTACCTATTTTTAGGATCATATGAATCAAGCTTTAATGGTTGTATCCACCAAATCCTATTCGACTTCTTTTTTAATCTGAAGGGGAGAGAGAGGAGAATCAGAAGCACACAGACTTTTATCTTCCAGACTTGCAGAAAGAGTCTGATTTAATGTATACAAAATCCCAAAGCAAGCAAATAATGTCAGGATTAGTGTTGGAAAAATCAGCTTCGGTTCCTCAAAACTTTCTAAGCAAGTGTGATATAGTGACAGGATGATCCACTTTGGTATCTCTAGTAATCTCCGCAAATAATCTTCTAAGAATGGTGCTTATAGCATGGTTAGTCAATAATAAATCTAGATCATAGTCTCCTTCTTTACTCAATAAAACTTTTTCAAAAACTTATATAGATATAAATAACAATCAAAAACAATCAAATAGCATTATAGAACCTCACACAGACTTAAATTACAATGTCCCCAGTGTAATCTCCCCCAGATTGGTTAGAAAAATTAAATCATAAGTAATTAGCTAAAGTATAAAACTCGATACCTCTTTCACTAAGAGAGCGTCGATCGATGGTCGGATATGGGTGTCAATCGATGTTAAACCTGTAAGTTCCTATTTCTTATAAAACTTAAAATAAAACACAATATCAGTAATACCTCCCCCAGACTTAAACAACATTATCGTCAGTGTTATGCAGTCTAAGATTGGGGAAGAAATAAATCATAAGGACCAATTGTAACAAGGAAAAACTGATACACCTGCTCGCTGATGGTGACCATCGATCGACACAGCAAAGTGCCTATCGATCGACACAGCAAAGTGCCTATCGATCGATGCATTGCTTACTCCGTCGATCGGCAGTGATCAAGTGTCGGTCGATGCTCGATGCAGATTGTCTTCCTCGGATCTGTTTTTTTTTAATCTGAATAAATAAATATGAAAATTAGTAATAAATGAAAAATAAAAACTAATTAAAACTTACTAAACAGTGGGTTGCCTCCCACTCAGCGCTTGGTTATAGTCATAAACTCGACGTTGTGAATGCTCCGACTAGAAAGGTGGTTGATCAACACTTGGAAAACAAGTGGCTACATCTTCTTTTCTCTTCTGAAACCATGTACCAATGAAGTTTCTGATTGCCTCATATCCTCTGGTTTTCTCGTTCTTTATTATCTCCTTAGTAACCTCTAGTGAATGCATTCTTCTTTGTAGATTTTCAATACTGCGCTGAAGCATTCTAAGTCTGGCAGATGTAGTATCTGACATCTCCTCTAGTTGCTGAGAAATATCTTCCTTCATCAGGCTCTGAGAAAAAGCAACTTCATCGAACCTATCTTCTAAGCGGTGTTCTGCTGCGGACTTCTGTCTGTCGAACTCAGTATCCATCGATGGCAAGATGTTTTTGTCGATCGATGTCACTCCATTCGGTCTACTCGTATGCTGTCTCTGAAAAGTATCCATGTCTTGCTTCATCTCACCCATGCGTGTAGTCAAATTGGTGAGGCATTTATCTATAGGATAGTAGACGTCATCAAGCCTCATGTAGAAATCATCCATTGACATCTCCTGAGCTTTGTAGATCGCATGCACAATATCATCTATCTCTGCTCTGCTGTATGTCTCCTGCTTCTGCTCCGTGTTGTCGATCGATGGTTGTTGCGGTTGTCCAAAGAAATTTCATGATCGTTCAGCCATGATAATGACGTCTACTACATCTTTCTTCGGTAGAGTTAGAATTCTGCAATAAAGACCTCGTGCATGTCCTTCTACATCTCTGAATATTCCAAACTCATTGGGTCTGAGATAACCAGCTTCTGTTTCTTCTGGTTCAAGTGAAGGGCCCAGTTTACGTTTGGCCAAGATAGGCCGATTGTTGATACTGGATTGCCTACTCTCGCGTACATTATCCAGGTAGCTGCATCCACATCATACTCTTTGTAGGCTTAACCATATCCTTGGCATGCCCGATTGGTGTCGATCGATGGTTTATGGTTACTTTCGATCGATGCTTGATATTCAGACCGGTTCCCAAAATGGTTTCCAGCTCTGTTGGCCATTGCAAGTACATTTTCTAAATCCTCTTTCGTGACGTTTAGAATTCTGCCATACATATCTCTTATGTCACCATCTAGATCTCTCATAATACCGAACTCATTTGGTTGTCGATAACCAGCTTCTCTGTCGTGTTCTTCTGGTGAATCATGTTTTGTTACTGCTTCGTGCTCAGTATCGATCGATGGCATTAGGTCACCGTCGATCGATGTTGATTTTCCCAATTCATGGTAAACGTTAAAAACTCCAGCCTCTTCCATAGCAAGCCCTCATACTCGATCATCGCTTCTTCTCTGTAGTTTTCATTGTATTCGAGGTAGGCTGCGTTGTAATTGTAATCAGCATGGTGGGTGTGGATCGGTTCTTGGGTATGGGTGTCAATCGATGTTGAAGGATGGGTGTCGATCGATTGTTGATTTGCAGGACTATCGATCAATTCTAAGGGTTGGTGTCGATTGATGCTCCATCTACGGATCCCTCATTGCACTCGTAATCGCAGAAACATGTGGCCACAAGCTATGCATCATTACACAATTCGATCAGGGTAGCCTTGTTCTTATTTTTAACATGTTCATAAAAGATATTTTATCAATTAGAGATAGATACAACCTGTTTAACTATATGTCGTATATGGCTCCCACAATAGCCATGAATTCTCTCCCAAGTAGTAGCGAAGAGTTCCAATCTATCCTGATGTCCATCACATGAAAGTCTACTGGTACTAGGGTGTTGTTGATCTGCACTGGAACATCTTTTACCATCCTTCCTGAGTTCACTCTTGAGCAGTCTACAAATCTGAACGAATCGTTGGAGTGTTCCACTCTTAGGTTCAGCTCCTTTTCCATAGACTTTGGCATAATGCTCACTGAAGATCCAGTGTCGCAGGGGGCGTTAGGGTATTTGTTTCCTTTGATGAAGCATGGAACCACAAACTTCCCAGGATCACTTTTCTTTTTCAAACATGTTTTTGCTTCATCTTCTCTCTGAGGTGATTGAACATGATTTCTATGTCATCATCTGTTTCCCTTGTTTCCCTGAAAAACATCCACAATCTGTGAGTATAATAAGCTTCATCAAAAGATATGTTGGTGTCAAAATCGGTTACGATGAAATCAATGTGAGAAACCTACCGGGAGAATGCATTTGTTGGGGTCAAAAATGGTATTCTCGAAATCATCATCTAAAAATTGTGTTTCTATACGAATGCAGTCTCAAAATCGACTTAAAAAAACTCTCCGGGCCAAATCTCAAAAGAAAGGAACATGATCGACAAACTCGCAATACGGGCGAGTTGGTCAGCACGAATCAACCAACTCGCCATACAAGCGAGTTGGTCAGCATGGACCGACCAACTCACCCGTATGGCGAGTTGGACAAGGCTAACTTGCCATACAAGCGAGTTGGTAGGCACGACACGGCCAACTTGCCCGTATGGCGAGTTGGACAAGGCCAACTCACCAAATAGGTGAGTTAGATGGCACGAGCAATCTGACTCGCTCATTCGGAAAGTCGGATCAAATCAATCCAGTTTCACCTCGTTAAACTCCCTTTTTTATACTTGATCGAACTTATCTTTGTTCCGCTTCAATCGGGATTGACATTGGAACCTTACCGAAAGAACTCATTTTCTCGAGAAAAGATCGGGTCAATCGTATGAGACGATAACGGTTAACTAAAACACCTAGAGTCACATGCCCCATACGAAAGATCCTAACTCTTGGACAACGTCGTCTTAGCAATGTTGTTTCGATAAAATCGTATAAACCCCTAACTCAGAAAACAGCCCGACAAGGTCTAAAGCTCGACTAAAGGCCCACTCGCGATTTTATCCGAAATTAAGGACAAACTTTGTGACGGTTTATCTTTTATTTTGCACGAAAGGATAAATGTTAAGTTCGAAGGGATAAATGTCAATATCGAAGGATAAATGTTAAGTTTTCGATGATAATCATGAAGCCTGAGGAAAAAAGGAATATATCCGCGAAGCGATAAATTCGACCAAGGGCAAAAGGGAAAAGAGAAAACCGCCTCTAGAGGAGTATATAAGGACTTCGAGGGTGATGATGCAGAACACACACGAAAATCTCCACTCACAGCAAACATAGGTTACCACTTAGAGCATTTTGGCTACTTTCCGTTTTTGTTATTCGAGTTGCGACTCAACTAGGGTTTTGCAGTCTTAGGTTATTAAAACTAGGGGTCTTGCCGACAGCTCTCATAGCCTAGGCTTTTATCCTGTTGTAAACGCTCATACGCAAATTCATAATAAGACATATATTTTCTCTCTTTCTGATTCTTATTTTGTTTTCAATATTTACTTCATATTCTGATTGATTGGCGTGTGGTTTAGCAGATATTTGAGACCTCTAAGAAACTAGGGTTTGCCCTGCATTCCTAATTCAACAAAAATCGACAGTGCAAATTTTGGTTCCCACAGTTTGGCGCTAGAAGGAGGGGGATCTTGGATTACTCTAACTCATGGTCACAAAACGCTTGATCGAAACAATGTCTAGAAATACGAAAGACAATAAAGCAGCTCGCAACAACTCTGGTAAAACAACTCCAGAAGTCACTGCTCCCGTCGCCAATGCTTATGTAAACGCCGCAGTGCTTGAGAAAATCGAAAACCTAGTCGCGACTCTTCGCCACAGGCGGGGCACCGAAACAAGCTCGCGATCTCTCTCACTAAACAGAAAGGGTAACGATAAAATCTATTAAACCCCGTAAAGTTTGTCTCATTACCTAGTTGAGAAAATCTCAGCGCATAAGGGTTTGACAAAAAGAACTTTTTCGAAAACCTTTCGGAAAAATAAAACTTGTTCTCCCAGAAATTACGAAGAAATCCTATATTTCTCACATAGATAGGAAGCACAGAAAATCGGGCGCGCAACCCCCACAGCTGTACTTCTTCTAAACAATTTTCGAAGAATCGGAAATGGCTGACGAAAACTAAACTAAGCAAAAAGAGAGATCGTATCCTCACTGCTAAAACGTTCTCTGAAACCTAAGATTTCGTAAAGAGTCAAGCTTCGATTATATGCAACATATTCATTTAATTCTTGATGAATGTCACTTAAAATTACTTCATAAAAAGTACTCAAAATCCGCTCGGATCAATTTTGCGGAAACGAGAAAATCTTCAATGAAGTCAACTCCTGATAATTAAGCGCATTACAACCAAAGATCCAGAGGCTAAAACTAAGTTTTCCAGAAAAACGGCTCTCGTACAGCCAAACACGAAAACACACTTACATAACGACTTTCATAAAATTAAACAACATTTTACGAAACAGCTTTCGTAAAACTAAACTCATGAAATTCAGCGGAATAACTTTCGTAAAATTAAAGCTCAACAAAATTTTCCGAAACAGCTTTCGTAAAATCAAACCCGACAATGTTTTATGGAACATCGTTCGGGAAGTGAAACGAGTTAGCATTTTATAAATTAACTTTCGTAAAAAAAAATTGAAGATGTTTACGAAATGACCGCACCAGCATACCATCCCAAAACGAGTAGTCCAACTCGCCGAACGGGCGAGTCGGACAGTACAAGCCGCGCAGCTCGCCCATTCGGCGAGTTTAACCATTCCAACAGGCGAGTTGGACAGTGCAATCCGTGCAACTCTCCCATTGGGCGAGTTTGACAAAACAAGCATTATTTTGGCTCTCCTTTGCGTTCTTCTTTGAATCCCGATTGAAACACTTTTTTCGTCTCAATCGAAGTTTCCGTAGAGATTTTATGATCAAAACAAGTTGCACGCACAGGTCGGACCAGTCCAACTCGCCGAACGGGCGAGTTGCACAAAACGAGCCGTCTAACTCGCCGAACGGGCGGGTTGGACGAAACAAGCCGCCTAACTCGCCCATTGGGTGAGTTGGACAAAGCAAGCCATCTAACTCGCCTATTGGGCGAGTTGGACTAGATGAGCACTCTTTCAGCTCACCTTTGCGTTCTTCTTTGAATCACGATCGAAACGCTTTTTGTTTCGTCTCAATAGGATTTTCTGTTGAGATTTACGATCAAAACAAGTTGGACGCACATGCCGGACCAGTCCAACCCGCCGAATGGGCGAGTTGTACGAAACAAGCCGTCTAACTCGCCGAACGGGCGAGTTGGACAAAATGAGCCATCTAACTCGCCCATTGGGCGAGTTGGACTGGATGAGCACTCTTTTAGCTCACCTTTGCATTCTCCTTTGAGTCTCGATCAAAATGCTTTTCGTTTCGTCTCAATCAGAGTTTCTGTTGACATTTTACGATCAAAACAAGTTGGACGCACACTGTCCAACTCGCCCCGATGGCGAGTTTGATTTAATCCCTCCAACTCGCCTCATGGCGAGGTTGGCAAGCCCTGCTGAGATTCTCCTTTGTTTTTTCTTTAGAATCTTGATTGAAACGCTTTTCGTTTCATCTCAATCGGAGTTTCTATTGAGATTTTACGACAAAAACAAGTGAGACTCACAAAAACCCCTTGGCTAGCTCCTACTCGACCTCTTGGGCGCCCTACTCGCGCTCTTGGGCATCCTCCTCGCCCTATTGGGTATCCTACTCGCCCTTAACTCCATCTTAGTCTTCTCCTTTGAACCCCAATCGAAACCTCTCTTGTTTCGTCTTTATTGAAGTTACCTTGGGAACTTTACAATAAAAACCACAATACAGGTTCAAGCCTAAACGCGGCCTGGAAGAACTAATATTTTTACCATTCTTAAGGGGTGTACAGACACGAGAAGAGGAAGGGGAGATGAGCAAGAAAAACGGAGAAGAGGTGAACCCAAACCTTCGAGAAAACTAAGGTACTTCCAGCTTGGAACTTTTTGAAATCAGACTTGGAATTTTCGTAGTAAATTAAAACGCTTCAGAGATCGCCATGAAACTTTAGGGAACTTAGGATCTAGGAGAATAGTATAGAGATCTAAATCTTTGGAATTTTCCTGTCTCGATCTATTATCCTGTGACTGCTTACGCAAATTTTGCAAACCGATCTAAACTTTCGGAAAACTGAGAAACGATCGCCACACACACTTACCTTGCTTCCTAAGGAAAGAAGGAACTAGAAACGCGAACGTCGTCTTAAAACCGTCTCGTTCCAAGCAATTTTCTTAAAACTGACGTATTCCTAGTCGTCAACCTGAAAGTCCCCATGTCACAATCCTAGCGGGACTTAGATTGTCGATAAACCCAATCTTCGAAAGAAAAAACGTACACAACCCTTCAAAATGGGAGTGGGTACGTATACTACACTCATATACTCCCATACTTCAAAAAAAAATTGTCTCAACATCAAGGAAACACTTTCGACAAAGCAAACTCTGCAGTAGTAGACAAAAAATCATTTAGGCCATTTGATGCCTCATAAAACCGATCATCCATTACTTTCGTATAACTATGACATCTTATACGGAAAGAACCTACGAGAAAACAAGATCGGTGTCATGAAAAACGAATTCGCAGTGCGGAAAAGAGAATGATGAAAATATATTCCTCGTTCGCAAATATCACAAGTAATATGCGAGAGACATTCTCAACTTATTTCTATGCCATTCACTTCTCGTAAAACTTACGTGAACCATACTTCGTATAGCCATACCAAGTTATGCGAAGAAACTTTCGGAAACAAACGTAGCAAGTTTTACGGAGAAGTATTTTTGACAATTTGCCTATAGCTTAAAAGCAAAGTCATACAACTCGTCTCTCAACGAAAAAACTAAACTTTATCTCTTTGCACTACGATCTTACAGATCTCACTCCCTAGCCATGCGGCTCGCTGGATTCTGCCCCCCATCTCCCTTGGATGATTCCGAGCAGGCAATCATCTCGTAGGTTCTTTATCGAGCCTTTTGGGTTTTGTCTTCATCATACAAAAACAAAAAAAAAATTGTACGACTATTGCACGGAAAACTCCGACTTGGCCCGTCGATCTCGACAAACGCTCTTTGGCCCTCAACCAATCTCGATAAAATTCCGAACTGGAATTTGGTATCCTCTTTAGCAAAGTTCTAAATTAACATGACCTTAATGTTAACACAAACGTGCCATAGTCTATTCGTGACCAGAAATGTCCTCGGCTATTTGGTTGAACACATCCTTCAGACCGAGCCAAAAATTTTGAGCAACCACTTCTCACCCAGTCACTTAGCGGCAAAACGCCAATCCACGATTAGTTTAAAAACGCCAAGTGTAAATAACAAATTATAACCCAGAATCCGTAATCATACGACAATTTCTTAATATCGAAACTTAGTCGTAACCACCATACGGTTAATGGAAAACATAAACTTGTCGACAACCGAACAAGTTCAATATGTTCCGCAATTTTCTCTAAACCCACAATGTTTTACAAGAGAAAAGCACCACATAAGGAAAAACTCGTAACAAAGCTCCTAGAGCTTATCAAAGCATCCTCAACTGTACACGAAATAAATCTTGGGGGGCCGACTCTTCACAAAGCACAGTTAAGGAAGTCACATATTCTCATGGACAAATTTACGCGACCCATTGTTCATAATTCCTCGGAAACAAACCAAAACGTTTCTCTACCGTAAGGTTAAAACAAAAACCTTGTGATATCACACATCTTCAAGCCCGCAAACATTTCAAGCACGAAATGCGGCATACGAAAGAAAAACTCAACCTTCGACACAGAGAGACGTCGCAAACGCTCGGAGAACTTTTTTTCATCAAAACTTTCTGAAACGGAATGCTAACCTTAAAACCAGTCCGTCAGCGACTATACAACATACACACCTTCTTAAAAACATATCCTTCGCGAAGGTTCAAAAACGTTTATATCTACAAATAAGTTTGTTGCTGATCACAACAAACTCTTAACGTCCTAAACAGACTAAGCCATCTCGTAGAGATAGCTCTCGAACACCCGACACAAGGGTAATAGCGCTATAAAAGAAATCCGAAATTTTGGTCTGCACTTTCGGGAGACTTAAAAATTGTCCTCCATGAGATGCTAGATTCCTACCATAAAAGTCACATAAGCCAAGAACATATCATGGACTTTTAAAGCGGGATGGAACCAGGTCGAAAGCGATACGGGAAACATAAGCCGAAGTAGTCATCACACCCCCTAAAACCGTGATTAGCCCTAGGTCTTACCCTAAACCCAACACACTGGTCTCTAACGTCTCAATGCATGATATCGAAAAGATACGAGATCCTGAAAACATGTCCCTTCGTCCATATCTAAGCGCTTACGAAACTTTGAAAATAAAAACATCTCAAACATCTCGAACGAGCAACGAATAGGATGATCCGGAAAAGAGTTGGGAACGAGATGACAACTCGTATCCCTCCCTCTATACTTAACAAAAATCCGAATCTACTTAAACTCATTTTCAAGAAAAAAGCCTAGTTTATTCATTAAGAAAAAAAAATTTGCAAAGCGGTCGGGATCCAAAGCTACACGTTGTCAGTCCCGAAAACATAAGTACGGCCAACATGCCGACAAAGGTTCAATATACAATGCCGTTGGCAGTAACATGCCTGATAATGTCTACACGACACACAGCTAAACCATAAGGGTCTCACTGGAAAACAGGAAGTAAGAACCTTAACTCCGGAACAAAGTACGAAAGGCTTGATCACTGTTACAAGGGTACGTAAGCAGCCTTCACAGGGTGCAGCCAAAATCCTGCTGCATTCCGCTCTTCGAGGAATAAAGAGACCACTTTCAACGGACCTTTTCAAACATCGATTCCTCCTAACTTACCAAACCTGCCAAAACCGCCCGCTAAAACCTTGCGATTCTAACGAGATGGGGGTTAATTGTTGGGGTCAAAATCAGTTACGACAAAATCAACATCAGAAATCTACCGGGAGAATGTGTTTGTTGGGGTCAAAAAAGGTATTCTCGAAATCAACATCTAAAAATTGTGTTTCTATACGAATGCAGTTTTGAAATCGACTTAATGAAAGTCTCCGGGACGAAAATTGAAGGGACGAAAATTGAAAGAAAGGAACATGGATCGATCAAATAGCCATACGGGCGAGTTGGTCAGCACGGATCAACTAACTCGCCATAAAGGCGAGTTGCTCAGCATGGATCAACCAACTCGCCCGTATGGCGAGATGGACAAGGCCAACTTGCCATACGGGCGAGTTGGTCAGCACGGATCAACCAACAGGCCCGTATGGTAAATTGGTCAGCACGGACCAACCAACTCACCATACGGGCGGGTTGGTCAGCACGGACCGACCAACTCGCCCGCATGGTGAGTTGGACAAGGCCAACTCGCCATACGGGTGAGTTAGTCAGCACAGAACGCCCAAGTCGCCCTTATGGTGAGTTGGACAAGGCTAACTCGCCGTACGGGCGAGTTGGTAGGCACGACGCGGCCAACTTGCCCGTATGGCAAGTTGGACAAGGCCAACTCGCCAAACGGGCGAGTTAGATGGCACGGGAAATCCGACACGCTCATTCGGAGAGTCGGATCAAATCAATCCAGTTTCACCTCGTCCTCGTTAAACTACCTCTTTTGATACTTGATCAAACTTATATTTTATCCATCTCGATCGGGATTGACATTGGAACCTTACCGAAAGAACTTGTTTTCTCAAGAAAAGATCGGGTCGATCGTATGAGACAATAACGGTTAACTAAACACCTAGATTCAGACTCCCCATAAGAAATATCCTAACTCTTGGACAACGTAGTCTTAGCAATGTTATTTCGATAAAATCGAAGTCAGAAAATGGCCCAACAAGGTCTAAAGCTCAGCTAAAGGCCCTCTCGCGATTTTATCTGAAATCAAGCCCGCACTTTGTGACGTTTTATTTTTTATTTTGCAGGAAAGGATAAATGTTAAGTTCGAAGGGATAAATGTTAAGATCAAAGGATAAATTTTAGGTGGATTGTCAATCGATTCCTTCGTCTCTATGTCGATCGAGGTCGTGAGCATGGTGTCGATCGATGTTAGTTGATTCACACGAGGCTATTGATTCTGTAGGTTTCACCGTCGATCGATCCTCGCTATCATGCATCGATTGATGCGGACGGAATTGCTGAGTGATATGGAATTTTCCACACAAAAGTTGCTGTCTAGGGGTTTCACTTCCTACCAGGAATCCTCATCAATCAATGCATTGACGTGGTGCTTTTTCCCAGTCTCCATCTTCTCCTTAATCAGGATCTCATGTCTCCTAATGGTCTCACTTGTTTGCATCACTTGATTCTCCGATTTCTTCACATGGGTTCTGCGGTTTTCGAAACTTGGTGTTGAGGTTGAGGTAGAGATCATCTACCTTTCCGTTGAAATTCAAAGTCATCTTTTGTTGTCCCTCTAAGACTCTATCAACCATTGCTTCAATCTTGCTTCCCTGTGTTTCCGGAGGAGGATTTTGGTAGTAGGAAGATCCATATGTCATGGTGTTGTTGGAGGGCCTTCGCTGTGAACTCTGATTAAAGTTACTCCTTTGACCAGTACCATGTGAATTCATGCTGAAACCTGGATTCCCTTGTCTTTGGAAACCATTCTCATCAATATAGTTCACATCCCCTTCTTCAATCTCATCGTCTCCAGACTCTATCGCTTCTCCCTCTGCAAAAGTAACCTTCTTTCTGAGAAATTTCTGAACGCTATCCACCTTTGCTTTTACCTCTTCAATCTGCTCCTTGCTCATTGTTGGAGTTGATTTCTTCCTCTCAGAATTAGTGTTTTTGGTATTGCTGCTAGATGCCAGATTCTCTATCAATCTTGTAGCTTCTTCAGGGCTCCTAATGCTGAAATTTCTTTCACTAGTTGTGTCCTAAGCCATATGATACTGCAGTCAAATACCCCTGAAGAAAGTGCTAAGAAGCTGCACTTCGTTGAACCCATGATGTGGACAGTCTCTCTGTTATGACTTGAATCTGATCCATGAGTTTCTGAAAGACTCTGAAGGCTCTTGTGAAAAATTAGCAATCTTGCTCCTCAGATCTTCTGCTCTTGCGACATCAAAGAAGTTACGAAAGAAAACGTTCTTAATGTCAGTCCAGGATGTCAGAGATCCTGGTGGTAGATGCTTAAGCCAATATGAAGTTTCTCCAGAAAGTGAGTACTTGAAGAGCTTACAGAAAAGATAGTCCTCAGAAACTCCATTGGCTTTAATAGCAGTCACTAGATCCTCAAATCGCTCCAGATGATACATAGGGTGCTCGTGTCGCAACCCATGGTAAGGCGTCTGCGCTACAAATCCGAAGTAAGCGGGCTTGATCTCAAAATCGTTTCTCTGAAAGGGAATGGCGGATCTGTTGGTGTATTACTGGTCTGCACGGTTGTATTAAGCCAACATTCTCTAAGCAGCTTGGGCGTTAGCTTCAGGTTGAGCTATTATAGCGTCTGCTTCTGCTTCATGGATTATAGTCCCCTGATTGTCTATCCTTTGACCTGCTGCATTACGCAGATGGCCGTTGAGGTCATGCAAGTCTCCATTCTCATTCTGAACCACAATTATAGGCGCAACCATCTGAACTCGTCTGTTGTCGTCGATCGATATTATATGATCAATATCGGTTGATGCTAGAGATATGACATCATCTGATGGATTAGTTTGGATATCGGTCGATGGTTGAGTTCTGATGCCGGTCGATGCTATCCGTAAAGAAGTGTCGATCGACGCTGAAGGTATGCCGTTGATCGATGCTTTTCGTCTTTCTTTGGGGATCGTGTGTTTGAGTTGCTATGGGTCAGAGAACAGTAAGTCTTGTCCTTTGTTGCTCCTGGTACTCTTTTGCATGAACCTGAAAAACAAAGAAAAAGAAAAATCAGTAACTTTGAAAGTAACAAACCTAGACTAAGTCCTAGAAAATAAATCTAATGGCGATCAATGTTCCCCGGCAACGGCGCCAAATTTGAAGTTAGTGTATTTTCATGTTCTAATAGGGTATAAATATCCTAAACAAATAACTGTCAAATTAACCCTTAATCCTAACACACAAAATAATAATACTCTTGTCAAGAGAGATCAGATGTAGTACTTAGGGGTCGAATCCACAGAAAACAATGAATTTCTTATTTCTAAAGACTAAGCTAGGTAACTATATATATTGGTAGCAAGTAATCAGGTCAAGGAAATATTCCTTATTAGAATGTATATATGCAATATGGAAATATGCTAATAATATAAATATGGAAATATGCTAATAATGTAAATACAAAATTATGCTAATAATGCAAATATAGAAATATGCTAGTAATGTAAATATGGAAATTTGCTAGATCTAGGATTTCAGGCAAGTGGATTATAGTAGATAGAAGTTAAAGGTATCTAATCATGGAACTCAAAATCTAATGTAAAAGACACCAGCTCTCGCAAGCACACCTAATTTGTTAACTAAGTCCAATGTCTCAGCTCTCGCTTGTTGATACGGAATGATCATCGATCTATGGCAATGATCCTGCATCGATCGATGATTTCTTGAGTCAAGCTTTATGACCTAATTCGATAAGTTCACTAGATTTACTAAATCAACTTTAGTTTGTTTCTAGCAACCTAGCTCAACCGAACAGATTTCGGTAGTAGACCATGCTCTCGCTTGCGCCCAACTATCCTATTATCAAGGTTCTAGTTAGCTACTCTAGAACATAAGCAATAAACACAATTCTATTAATATATATAATAATGACCTAAGAATTCTATTGTTCGGCTAATCCATTAGTACCATTAATAAACCATAAACCTAGTTGATAACTACTCAGACATATTTAAAGTAGGAATAATAATCTGAATAAAATGCATAGATAAAATATTGGGGTATCAATACAAATTTCCCTAGGGAGTTATGAATCTTCTTCCTAAATAAATCAAGTGCAATACCCAGCACACGGCACACACCAAGCACAATTAATGTGGTGCAATACATAAACTATAAATATAAAACCCTAAGGTCTAGGTCAAAACTCGTCCAAGGGTAATCTTGTAATCTTGTGTCATGTCTCTAACTTGGGCTTGATAGTCGGTTGTGTGCGAACTGGACATCGATCGATGACAGATGTGCAACATCGATTGATCTTTGTCATGTAACATCGATCGACGCCTACGTTGTATCGTCGATCGATGGTAATATCGTACTTCGACTCTCTTCAATGATCAGTTGCGGATTATTCATCTCCAAATGCTCCA
Source organism: Moricandia moricandioides (assembly GCA_905132885.1). Taxonomy (NCBI): domain Eukaryota; kingdom Viridiplantae; phylum Streptophyta; class Magnoliopsida; order Brassicales; family Brassicaceae; genus Moricandia; species Moricandia moricandioides. Next base: position 117,096 of record CAJHQQ010000626.1, on the reverse strand, counting down.
AAAGCTTCAAGTATCTCCATATAAACATAGCATAGACACACATAACAGACCCGAAATTAAGTCTATAACATGGTCTAGAACTGGTAATAAATAGGCTATATCAATCTGCCAGACCCTTCACGAGCTTGGCCTCACGTCGCTCAGCATCACTCATAACCAGCTCGTACTGCTGCTTCACCCCGCCAATACAAGAACGGATCCCAGCCTAAGAAGCCTTGAGCTCTTGGATCTTCTCATCTTTAGTCTGCGAGCTAACCTCCAGCTGTCTGAGCTTACCTTCCAAAGCAACATTCCAAACTGACACCCTCCTGGTTCTTAGCATGTTCCACCTTTAGTGCATCCTTGAAATGGTGAGCCTCTTTCTCTGAGGGGCTGAGCAGTCACCCTACGAGCATCCCGGATCATACACTCAGTTTTGGCTCACCCATCCCATATGTTTTTATAAAAATTACAATCAATCCCGCAGAGTAACACAAAGAAATGATTTCAAATACAGAAACATAAGAGAAAATCACCAACGCGTAAGACCAGCAAAGGACCTCATAGGAGTCGTTGTTTGTGAACATCTCCTCTGGAAAGCAAAGATCCCTGTCAAGGTGAACCTCACAACAAAGACGCACACAGGCTGTTCCATCATCTGCCAAGGGTGTATCACCCAGAAACTCGAAGGACATGGTATATGCGCCCTTCCGAGAAGAAGATGACGTGCCAGCTCTAAGGTTCAGTCCGTCATATTTCCTGGATTACTTTAACACGATCAGATCCTGATGTCCCGACCCTGAAATTGGACGCTTCCTGAGGTCAATCTCGAGACCCCACCGTTGGCTTCTGTCAGAAGACAAAGGAACAGTCAAAAGCCTCGGCGAGTCTCTCGATGACCTACAAAACAGCTCGGACCTCCGATACCTGCTGTCATTGGGACGTCGAGAAACCTCTTGGGCGGCTTCCATAGGGATGGACTCTGGGAGAGAGCCTAGAGAAGGAGGAGGAGAGGGAATGCCGAAGAAGACAAAGGCACCATTGAAGCCTCAACAACAGCATCAGGACCTTGAACCTCATAAAGTTCTGAAGCCTCTAGTACTGCAGTTGTGGCTTTTATGCCACCAGAAGGCAACACCGAACTACCCGAACGCCATTCAGGACAGACCCAGGCAAAAAAAGAGTTGTAACAGTACCTTCGACGTTGGAAGGATTCTCTACAAGCACAATAGCACCGGATGTCACATCATCTATGGAAGAAGGAGGAATGACGACCGGATCAGTGACCGCTATGGAAGCTGCTTTCCGGACCACCTCATCCTGTGCGGCTTTCTTCCTCGCCTCTCTGACCTCTATTTTCCGAGCAGACTCCACTTCCCTTTGACCAAGATCGGGAATCACAACAGTGGGTTTCACCCATTTTTAGAAGTAAATGCAACTCAGATGTTGAAAATCAAAACATAAAAGACGGGAAGGAGACAACAGATAACAAAATCAAAGACAATATTAGATTTAGGGTTGAATGATAGCAATCATGGGTTACCCCAAAAGTAGGATTGCAAGGTTAGGTTAATATATATCAATTGAGTTGTTCTTACTGCTTACATTCTAGAGTAGCAAACTAGGATCTTGAAAGTAGGACATGGACGACTATGAGAGTTAGTTATGTGCCAAAATAGACTCCATTGAACTAGGTTGTTAGACGCATGCGAGAGCTGGTCTAATTAGCTTGGTGAACATATCAAATCTTGTTCACACTTCCTTCTGATTTCACCATCGATCGACGGTAAGAATAGTTAATATTTGAGTTCTAGAATATTTACATTTTCGTGTATCCTATTCTATATAATCCATTAAGCTTGAAACTCTAGGTCTAGCATACTTATATTTGCATCTAATTAGCTTAATGGCATATTTTCTATATTAACGTTATTATCATATTTCCATATTGCATATATTCCTCTTGGTAAGGAATATTTCTATAAACTGATTGTTACTACTAATATATATATTTATCTAGCTTAGTCTTTAGAAATAAGAAATTAATTGTGTGTCATTGCTCTCTGTGGATTTGATCCCTAAGTACTATATATGATCTCTCTTGGAAAAAGTATTATTTGTGTGATAAGATTATGGTTAATTTGATAGTTAATTGTTTAGGATATTCATACCCTACTAGTACAATAAATACACCATGTCAGAAGGCGCACATGAAGGAGTTGAATCAAGGAATCAATGAGGATGTGTGAACAAATATGAAAAATAGGTGGGAGGAGCCTACAGTAGTAACAACAGAGGGGGAAGCCCAAGCCAAAGAAGACTTGGACAAAAGTGATTGAAGTGCGTCAAGAACTGAAACGAAGTAGAGAGTGATGATGAAATCACTCAGAGACTGTAGCAACGGGTGCAGTATCAATTTTGCGGGGATGAGGAGAGGCTTGTGGTCAAGATGATGACACAGGAAGTGAGCAAGGTCCTCAACGGAAATTGGTCGAGAGGTAGTTCGACTGGTGCGTCGGAACATGATGCATTACTTGGTATCTATTTCGCTGCGGCAGAGGATGCATCATGATTACGCATGAAGAAGAAGACAGGTGTGGAGAAGTGGTGATGTTCCAGTCGAGAGAGTGCATATCTTGTGGGGAGAAGAGCATGGTGTGATCGACGTCCTAGTGTAGATAGTGCATAAGTCATGGGTGAGAAAATCATATCTATTTTAAAAGATCTATGTACATTGTGGGGGAGAAAAACATATCAAGCGTGGAAGTTTCTAGGTGAGGGAACATGGTTGCTGAACCACAAAAATGTTTTGCTTGATAGGCAAACAATGCTAAAAGGGAAAGATTGAAGATGCAAGTTGGATTTTATACATGTCAATAGTCTTCCTTGACTACGTTGGTGATGAAAGCACTGATTATGGACTGCATCAAACATTAATACAAAAGGTATGTGGAGTGGTAGATACCACGTCGGATTCATGAGCTAGAGTAGAATAAATTGAGGTTTTTGTCTTGACATGGTCGTTGAATTAGTTGTTGACGTAGATTGTGTCAGATAGTGCACTAGTAGACATGTGGAGTTGTGAAAACCATGTTGATGCAAGATATTGAGATGTCGTGGGATAAACTTGGGAACCAAGTTTATACCAAGGAGAAAGGGTAAGAAGATAAACTTGAAGAGCAATTTTATGACTTATAGAAAATGAGTATGTACAGTCCCAAGAAAAGGAAGTGTACTTATTAATATGGAAGTTGTCCATATCTCTGGTTCTTTGGACAAGGGTTTTGGAAAAGTGAAGATCACTATAAAATAGCATGGGATCGATTGTATTCTATATGACACTAGGATGATATTATCGAATAAGGGTGGATATCTCATGGGATTGTTCTTTGGTCGTGTTGAAACAAACGATGAAGTACCGATGATGGAGAGACAAATTTGGGTAGATTAAGAATCTTTCCGTAGTAGTTGTTATGACATTAACATATACTGTGTAAAGCTGGTTAAGTAACTCTTGTAATAGATTGTTTAGTTGATTTCTAATAAAACAAAAAGTGTTTGATAATTCTCATTGTCTCAATTTATCTTTTGCATTACTTTATTGTATTTTCATCTTGCAATTACATTTTTTTCCTCTTGATGACCACTTAACCTAAGACGCTTATGCCTTGCCTTCTCCACTTGTTCCATGACTTCCTGCTGTATTACTTTCTTCCCTTGTTTCTTCCTTTCATAGTACGGTTGCAAAGGTGTATGAGAACGACTAATGATGATGAATGGCTCACTTAGTCATAATTCCTAATCACTACCTCCTAAAATTTCTTCGTAAGCTATTACCGGGCAAGCCATTTTTCATTTGTTCAGTTTGGAAATCAAATTTCTCAGTTTCTAATATAAATACGGAACTGAAACAAAAATCATTTAAGCTTTTGTTTTCATCGCCAACTCTTACATTATCATTGAAGAGAAAAAAACCCACAAAGAGGATGTTATCCCTAGTTTGAGGATTGGGTTGGTTTCAATTATAGTTTATAGCTTATGTTATGTTAACATATTCAAAAAATCAACTAAGATGTTTAGTTTAGTTAAGTTGAGCTGGATATCTTTGGAAGTTGAAATTATGGAATAAAGGTATCTTTTATAGCAAATACAAACAAACAAATGGTGATGTTAATTCGTATAGACAAAAAAATTATTGCTCATGAAACAAAGAATCAAAGTTGTTAAAACCAACATGGGTTATTTAAAAAACTAAGGAATAAGAAAGTTGCAACCACCATGTTAGTTCATTTGTAACACCTGTCTTGTTTTGGATCAATATTACTTTTGACCATCAGATTCTTTCTCTTTAAGCATCGATTTTAAAATAAGAAATTTCCCCATTACGTTTCACATCTTCCAAATTATTATGAATATATAAATTGATATATACATTATAATACGAAAATCAATTTGTTAGTATATGAATTCTCCACCAGCTGTGTTGTATTGGAAGAACAGCAACCTTAGTAGCTTTCATGTACTCCTCAACTTCCTCAATCATTCACGTTCTTTTCACTTACATTATACAATAAGTCTTCTATAAATGTTATACACAATTCTCACCATCATCAAAACCCATCATTGTTATATTCATTGATAGAGAAAAATGAGGACCAAATCTCAATCTTCTGTTAATCTGAAGGTCATATTCACATGCTGCTCAATCTTGATCTTTCTCGTCATCGTCTTTGCAAGATCAAACATCTTTTCTTCAAAGCCCATCTCCAAAACCAATCTCTCCCAAGAAAAAGAAGAGGAAAACCAGCCTAAACCAGAAGGATGTCCAACATCACAGCAATGTACAAAGTTGCCCATTTCTTTATCCGACGCATTGGTTCACTACGCCACCAGTACCGTCACACCACAACAGACATTGGACGAAATCTCTGTGTCGAAGAGAGTCTTGGACAAGAAGTCTCCATGTAACTTCCTCGTCTTTGGCTTAGGTCACGACAGCCCGATGTGGGCATCTCTCAACCATGGTGGTCGTACCTGTAAGTATTCTAGTTTCCTCTGTTTCTTACATTACAGAAAAGTTATATCTAACCGAAAATGTCTTGTGTTCAGTGTTTATTGAGGAAGACAAGGCTTGGATCGCGATAGTGACAAAGAAGTTCCCAAACTTGGAATCTTACCACGTCGTTTACGACACGAAAGTGAAACATTCAGATAAACTGATGGAGATGGGAAGATCAGAGGAGTGTAAATCCGTGACCGATCCGAGAAACTCGAAATGTGATCTAGCTTTGAAAGATTTTCCGGCGGACTTTTACGAGACGAAATGGGATCTGATCATGGTGGATGCTCCAACTGGTTACCACGAGGAAGCTCCGGGGAGGATGAGTGCTATTTACACGGCTGGTCTTTTGGCTCGTAACCGTGAGGACGGAGAAACAGACGTTTTTGTTCACGACGTTAACCGTCCGGTTGAAGATGAGTTCTCAGCGACTTTCTTGTGTAAAGGATACATGAGGGAACAGAATGGGAGGCTAAGGCATTTCACCATCCCTAGCCATCGGGCTCGTGCTGGAAGACCGTTTTGTCCTGTGGATGTTAATCGCCGCCGTTGATTTTCTGCCGGGAAAACTCTCTGTGTGGTGGAGAGGAGATCCAGGGCCCTAGTGGACCCAGAGCGACTATGCTTAGCTGTCTTTTTGTTTGCGTGTTTTTGCTTTTATCTTCATAATTACGTTTTTATGATTCATCCCATTTACTGAAACGCTATAGTAAACAAATAATTATATGAAGAATACTATATTACAAATATTACTATGAGTCGTTTACACATAAAGTCAGTTTCCACTTTCTTCTTTCTTTCACATAAAACATTTTGAGAGGAAGTGACACATTGTCTTGATAAAAAGTTAATATTGTGGAAACCGACAATCACATTGTCAATTTAAGTGAACGGAGAAAAGCAAAAAATACTTTATTTTCCTTGAGGTTCAGATTTTCTTCGATAGTCAACAATAAGTGAACAAATAAATACGGAAAATACAGAAAAAACAAAACAAATTTAGAAAAGGTATATATTTATTTTGAATCGGTGTAAGAGCGTTGCGATCATTATAAAAAATTATAAAAGCTTCGGCGATTTTCCTAGATCTAACCACCTAAAACATTAAACATAGTTGAGTCGTAACTCGATAACAAAAGACGAAAACGACACAAAAAAGGTTTTGATTGATTTTGAACTGCACCTTATGAAAAGTTGTCTATGTATCGGTTTCGAGGATCAAGCCGAACGTAGTTCAATTTAATAGAATTTGAACAAGAGTTCGAACTGTTTTTGCGAGTTCGTCTAGTATTAGAGTGTAGGATATAGAAAACTAAGCAAGTCAAGAATAATACCTAAGGTTTCTAAGTGCAAAAAGTTCTAGGAGTCTGAGAATCGTCCATGTTCTCCTTGCCTTGGCTTCTCTTATATTTGCCTCCAAAGTCGGTCGTCTTTCCTTTTCTGCCCCCGATTCGAGTCAATCTCTTCGTTGAAATCTTTCTTATCCTCTAGGTCTTCCATGATTATCTTGGAAACTTGATATTTATCTTCTTTTTCCGTTTATCTTTTTCGGAAATCAAGTAAACCGTCATTCTAGTTTGGGCTCATTCTCGTCTAAATTCGTAAGTGGCTTTTATTGCGTTTTAGACATTTTTGGGCCGTCTTTCGTTTATCATTTTTACAATTTCTTTCGGAGAAATCACTATCCATACGATGTTGGTTCCTTGAAATGGTAAAAATGATTGTATAGTTAAGATAACAATGGCATTGAGTTATTCGTTATTGTTCAATACGATTGATTGGAAGTTTTACGAGATAACAATAATTTACTGTTTTTATCGCAAAACTTTGATGGAAACTCCAATCGAAAAGAAATAAGGATCAGTTCGATCAAGACTCGAAGGAGAGGATGACAAGGAGGAAACGGTCTCGCGGCCAATGTTTGACAAGACGCGGTGGGTGTCTTGTTCCCATGGGCGATGAGACTTGGTGACTGTCTCATTGCCTGTGGGCGACAAGACTTGGTACGTGTCTCGTTGGCCGTGGGCGAAGAAACGTGGTGCGTTTCTTGTCGCCCACGGGAGACGAGACTTAGCGGTGACATGGTTGCCTTATGAGACGTCCGGACACGTCCGTTTCTCATCTCATCGTATTTTCTCTGGAGTATGTTTTGCAAGACATCAAGCTAGAGTTTGATACACCGATTTTTCGATCTTAGGAGGTTTTAGCTTTCGCTTGCTTCTTTACTTCAAAAAGAGGAAACATGTCCCCGGTGGTTTCTAGACATTGATTCTGTCGTGACCGATTTTGACCCCAACAGATAGTCCCCCAGCTTGCGAGAATCGTTGTGATGTTCTTGCGAGGTGTTAAGCAGGTTAGGTAAGTTAAGGAGAATTAAAGGATGAAATTCCGATGCTGAACATGTGATTTCTTTCTCTATAAGTATGTGGAATGAGTTTTCAAATTCTTTACTCGCTCACTTCCACAAGAAACTTTCTTCATAAGAATGGAATGTGATAAGATTGGGGGTGCGCCTTATGTAGGCTATGTACCCTTGTTGAAGGGATCAAGCCCTTCGTAGTTCATCTTGGAGTTAAAGTCCTTACGACCTTGTTTTCCAATGAGACCTTTACGGTCCAGTTATGCTTTGTGTTGATATTACGAACATGTTGTTGCCGATGGCATTTTATATCGGAACTTTTTCGGCCTCGAGACTAGCCTTGTAGGATATTTGTTTTGGAATTACAAAGTCGTGTTTTATCTCCTTTTAAACACATATTGATTAGCCATGCACGGAGATGAGAGAAAGAGTGTGAGTTGTCATTTCATTTCTAACGCTCAGCGGATCGTTATACTTATCAGTGCGTAAGATAAGAATACTCGAAGGCTTTTAGTTCATGGAGTCTCATAAACATATAAATATAAGCGAAGGAACATATTTTGGAATCTTTTATCGGTCTATTGATAAAATGCCTTGAGATGTGTAAGAACAATGTGTTGGGTTTAGGGAAAGACCTACGGTTACTATCGGTTTAGGTTTGCGATGAATGTTTCGACTTAAATCACCCGTTGTGGTTTTGACCTGATTATTTCTCAACGTTGAAGTCTGCAAAACGTTCTCGGCTTATGTGACTTACATCGATTGGAACCGAGCATCTCTCAAAAGATAATTTTGAAGTCATCTAGAAGTACTGGCCAAAATTTCGGATTTCTTTTATAGCGTGTTGGTTGATGATAGTATGGCTTTTTCTCAGTTCTAAATGAGTGTGTGATAGATGGCATTGTCTGATCATGTTGCATTTATGAATTAGAAACTGATTAAGGTTATTGCATATTGTCATCTTGAGTTGCCTTAATGTTGAGCATCTAGATGGATGTATATAATTGATGTTAAGGTAGTGTATTTCCTTAATGTTTTGCTGTTGAATCTGTCTTTAGAGAATGGTTGTTTGCTTAGATAAGAACTTGATCATGAAAAGAATTTGTCTTTTGCAATGTTTGTGACATTGGTGATCAAACTTGATGATTAGTCAAAGATTGATCCAAATGCTATGGTGTCTTATCTTTTCTGGAGTTTGAATGATCTTTCAGGTTCACAAGAGGTGTTCTCAGTCCATCGTCTATCTGAGTTTAAGAGGAATACTTTGCCCATTGTTGAAGCAATGGAGAGATGGTGCTTGTGTGTACGGCCGGTTGATTTGAGCGTAGCTGTAGGTGGTGATGCGCTCCTGGTTCATGGAGACACATAAGGCAAAAGTCATCACCTAAGTCTTGAAGAGATCATTGACCTGAAGGCATTGAAGCCGAAGGCAAGAGGGTGGATCATTTGGTTTAAGCAGAGCTGTTAAGGTGATGTGCTCCTGGTTTCAATACTTATTGAAGCTCACTTCAAGCTTGGACCTAGATTAAGTCAAGCTTGAGGATGGGATTCAAGTGAGCTACATGAAGATCCTAAGCTCAATGACTTGTTTCCTCCTTACAATTGCAAGCTAATGAAGAAGAAGCCATCCGAGTCTAGGCTGTGGAAAGCTTAATCAAGAAATTGTTCAGAGAAGTCTTGGCTTTGTGAAGATGAAGGTTAATCTGTCAATGTGGTATCTAGTGTGAGGTGGTTGAATAGGTAGCTGAGGAATCTACCAGCCTTCCATAAAGATGGCAAGTTCAGAAGAGGCTATAGTGGTTTGTTGGTCCGGATCAAGAAGCATCATCCATCCAAGCTTGGTACCTTCATACACTTGGTCCCAAGCTTGAGGGGGATTGTTGAAGAGCGTCTATGATCCGATAGGGAGTTCAGCAAGTGAGGGTTCAAGTGGCTAGTTCAAAGCAGCCACTCCTCACCACTTAAAAGTGAGTAAACCTAATATATTCTTTATATACATTCATGATAGGTTTATCTTTTGAAAATTGATACACTTGTGGAATGATGTATCAGATACTTGGATACTCAATGAGCAGAAGCTAGACGTGTGGTATTACCTGATGGAGATGGCAAGAAGCCATGAGAGAAGTGAAGACACAAGCCGATCCGAAAAGGTCTAAGAAGTGGTCCAAGAAGTGTTGGTGATGTGCAAGAGAAGTGAAGATCTACCTTGCATCCCAAGAAGGCCTTTGTCTAGGGTCTTTTTGTGCATCAAGATGATCCTAAGACACATAGACCCACTGGCCAATCCTTACGCCTTGTTGGGCCTACTCTTTTTTCCCTCATCAAGTTTTTAATGAGGGAGTTCTTGAAGGTTACAGACTTGACTAAGGATCTCCTATAGTCAAGCTTTAGGGGTATTTTTAACTCAAAGACTTAAATGGAGCCAAAGGATAAGTTAGGTTGAGAATGGATCTTGTGCACAATTAGGACAAGACCTCCAGAGATTGTCTGTCAAGGTTTAGAAGTGTTTAAAAGTATCCTGAAGGTTGTGAAAAGATATGGCTAAGTCTAGGAGAGAACTTAGGATTACACTTATGAGCATTTGGGGAACAAATGGTCGAGCATGCAAAAATAGGGCGATCGGAGTACAGACGGTACAAAACCGTACGGACCGTGTAAACTCAGGGCGACTCAATCATGTTCTGGTTTGACCAAAGAAGAAGTTTTGGAAGTTGGTGCAAAAATAGGGAGAGGTACGGATAGGAGGTCCGTACCATCGACCGTACAAGAGGAGCAAGTCGTGCCATCTTTCTCAGCTGATCAGGACTTTTGCAAACTTAGGGCGCTGGTTTACTAAAGCAACATGCGACCATATCTTGTATTATATCGTTGCAAAGAAAGGGAAGGAGAGAGTATGTGGTCCAAACACATGTTATCTCTTAACTCTAAAGTGGGAGCATCTTGGACCATGTATCTAGCCAGCCTTATATCTTGATTCAGAGGAGCCTATGCTAAGCTAATCAGGCGCCATTCTTCACCTTGACTAGAACATGTCCACCAGTCAGCTTAGTCACCAAGATTAACCAAAGCTCAATTATGGTTGTCCATATGTTCAATTCCTATTAGCCATTAGATTTAGGTTTCTAATGTTTCATATTGTAAAGCTTATAAAAGCATTGTGTGTTGGCGATTTTAAAACCTTAAGCTGAATAGGGGGTTTTCTCCTTTCTTCTTCAAAAATCTAAAGTCTGGTTACATAATCTCTTAGTCTTATAGTCTCCCTAAATCTCTTAATCTCCCACGTAAGTCTCTTTCTCTTTCATCAGACCCTCATTCAACTAGTTCAAGACTTCACTTTCCTTGTAGGTGTGTTCATCAAACACACAACGAGAGATCATTTTCAAAACATTTTATTTGGTTGGTGGAAGGTACATATCTGGCTTTAGTGAGAGGTTCCGATTGGGTTTGTGTTGATTCAATTCTTGCACGAGTTGGGTTAGAGAGTCAGTGGGCTGAAGTCTTGCAGGTTTTTGTGCGGTGACTGTGGGGATTGCTGGTAGGATCCCGACGCCAGTAAATTTGGGTCTCGTTCGGTCCTTGAACATGTCCTATTTATACCTTCTCTCAAGATGTTGAGTTTGGTGAAATTTTTTCTCTTTAGTATGTGCATGTTTGAGGTTTTTGATGGAGTGGAGATCTTTGATGGAGATTGAGTAATGTAATCATCTTATGGTTAGTTTGGATTGCCTTTTTGTATTAAAATCTGTTTTTTTTGTGCATGGTGCAGGTTATACCGGTTCTGATGTGGGTGTATAATTCTTCCATCAAATCTGGTCAGGCGATTCTCAAGTGACTCAGTGGTGGCATTTCAAGTATGTCTCTCATTCTTTGTTTTGCGGTTGGTGTGTCAAGGTGAAAGGGGTTTAAGATATTTGTGGTGTTCTGGATCTTGTTTGGTTTGGCGACTTGTTTAGATGGAGAAGTATCTCAAGCCATCGTTTGGATTCTATCTGAGATGGTCTTGGGTCTGTCAATTCTTCTTTGTGGCGTCTCGTTTCTGCTGCGTGGTGGTCTCTGGTAAGTTTTTTCCGATACCTTGGTGTTTTATTGTTGCTTTCATTTGGTGAAGTTATGAAGCGGGAATTTTTGTGTTTCCCTTGGTTTGCAATTTACGGGTTTCTCCGGAATTCTTGGTAAGGGTATTTGGAATTTTTGCTCAATTGTGACGGTTTTGGAGTAGTTGATCGCCAAACGTGTATGTGTCTTCGTTGGCTGCTCAGGTTGAAGGTTTTTTCCCTCATGGCTTCTTTGTGTTGAAGAAGTGGTAAGTGTTTTGGTTGCTCGTGGTTCCTAATGAAAAACGAGCTTGGGAGATCTCATTTCAACTCTAATAATGTAAGCCTTCTTCGCTTTCCCGATTGATCATGCTTCAGGTTTGTTCATCTTCATATTTCTTGAAGTTTATCCTCGTTCTTTAATATGTTTGTGAGGCTCTCTTCTCTCATTTGTTTTTTTAAGTTGTGGAGTCATGTTTAGTTTCATCATTTGTCTCTAGATGATAACTTGAACCACGTCGGCTTATGGCTCTTGAAAGGTGTTATACCATTGCCGACTTTGTGTAAGAATTTATGCATATCTAATCTTAATCTAATACGTGACAAAAAAGACCAGAATTTTTTTTTAAAAAAGTGATCAACACCTTATCCATCGTAGATATACTTGTATTAAACACACATAGAGAACAAAAAAGCAATCTATGATTACAAGAGAATGAAAAGATAGTTCTATCCAACTTTACACAAGCAATTTTTTTTTAAACACTTCCTAATAAACAAAGTTTAAAGCAGTATTCACATTTAAAACACGAAAATTAAACCTGCCCTTTTTATATAAATCTATTGGAATAATAATTTTAATACAGTAATATGAAAAGTTAGTGATCATGTAAATAGCTGTAACAACAATTAATGTGTACAAAATAAAAAGAAAGTACACGTAACTGAATTATAATAAGATTGGTTGCTTTTGAGTTAAGTTGAAGACTTTGACAAAGGGTATAATAATAGTTTCATCTGCATAAACTTGTGTGAAAATGTAGTGAAGTGTCTATGTGTAGGAAGCACTGCCTTTATGTGTTATAGAAGTTATCGGAAGTATCTTATATTTTATTTATCTTAAGAAAATTTGTATTTTTGATGATTTGCTTTCTTTTGTTGCTGTTGCACAAACATTGATTGATTGGTTGATTTGTTTTTCAAAAAAAAAGATTGGTTGATTTATGTCAAATCATGGGCTGAAAGGTACATCAAAACCCAAATACATGAACTAATGGTTAATTGATTGATAAAATTTTAAAGGTAAAAAGAAAAAATAAGGTAAACAAAAGGTTATATATGGGAGCTAATGAGCAGGGCTGGGCAAAATATCCATAAATTTTGATTTGATTCATTAACCGTTTTAATTCAAACAAAAACATCTTGATATCCTTAATTATACAAAGCAAAGCAAGTACTAAAATACAATATCCGTAAAAATTTGTGAGACCTTTTGCAGTCATACTACGTTTTTCTTATTAGAAGAAAAGTTTTAAAAATATCGAGTACATAAGCAAATATTTTAAAATGTGGAAGTTTACGAGTATACATATACTTACCCCCCCCCCCCCCCCCCCCTTTTAAAAAGAGGGACAGCTGAACTCGTCTTCCGACGAGTTGTGATATAGCCTATTTATTACCAGTATTAAGCCATGTTATAGGTTCTATTTAGGGTCTATTATGTGTGCATAGGCTATGTTTTAAGGTTTTTACAGGTCCAAGTACGTTTTGGAGATATATGACGATACTAGGAGCTTTTGAACCATTTAGAGGAGAATAATTCGTAGCTGATCATTGAGAGAGTCGAAGTACAAGATTGTCGTCGATCGATGACAAAAACTTGGTGTCGACCGATGTTACATGACCAAGATCGATCGATGCTGCACACTTGCCATCGATCGGTAATCAATTCACAGACAGCCGATTTCAAGCCCAAGTTAAAGACAAGAAACAAGATTACAAGATTACCCCTAGACGAGTTTTGACCTAGATTTTATGGTTTTATATTTATATTTTATGTATTACACCAGAGAGAGGGGTGCGTGTGCAGTGTGGTTTGCAAGTGGCAGATTGTGTGCACCAACATTCCATTATAGTTTTAGAGTTTTTAGGGGAGAAGATTCACAACTCCTTAGGGAGATTTGTATTAAAACCCCAGTATTTTATCTATGCATTATATTCAGACTATTATTATTGCTTTGGTTATGTCTGAGTAGTTATCAACTAGATTTAGGGTTGAATGATAGCAATCATGGATTAATATCCATCAATTGAGTTGTGCTTAATGCTTGCATTCTAGAGTAGCTAACTAGGATCTCAAAAGTAGGGCATGGACGGCTACAAAAGTAGGTTTTGTGCCAGAATAAGACTCCATTGAACTACATTGTTAAGCACATGCGAGAGCTGGTCTAATTAGCTTACTGGACATCTCTTTCTGATTTCACCATCGATCGACATCAGACCTTAGCCGTCGATCTATGGTCTTTCCTTTTGCTCGCATACAAGAGTTGGAGTTAAAAGAGTCAAAATAGTTAATATTTGAGTTCTAGAATATTTACATTTCCGGGCTTCCTATTCTTTATAATCTATTACGATTGAAACCCTAGATCTAGCATATTTACATTTGCATCTAGTTAGTCTATTATCCTATTTCCATATTTACATTTTTAGCATATTTCCATATTGCATATATACCTTCTAATAAGGAATATTTCCTTAAAATGATTACTAGTTACCAATATATATAATCACCTAGCTTATTTTTTAGAAATAAGAAATCTATTGTGTGTCATTGCTCTGTGTGGATTCGATCCCTAAGTACTAAAGCTGATCTCTCTTGGCAAGATTATTGTTCAAGTGCATGCAAAAGAGTACCAGGAGCAATAAGGGACAAGAATTACTATTCTTAGACCCACATGAACTCGAACGTACGATCCGCAAAGAAAGATGACAAACATCGATCGACGGCATCTACTCAGCATCGACCAATACTTCTTTGCGAACAACATCGGTCGACCCCAGAACTCTACCATCGACCGACATTGCTCACTAATCATCGATTGACAGCATATTACCCACATCGATCAACGGTAGCAGACGAGTTCAGATGGTTGCGCCTATTGTAGTGGTTCAAAATGAGAATGGAGACTTGTATAACCTCAACGGTCATCTGCGTAAAGCAGCAGGTCAAAAGATAGACAATCAGAGGCTTGTAATCCTTGATGAAGAAGCAGACGCTCCATTAGCTCAACCTGAAGCTAACGCCCAAGGTGCTCAGAGAATGTTGGCTGAAAACAACCATCCAAACCAGTTCTACGCCAACAGATCCGCCATTCGTCCACCAGCTTTTTAGAGAAACGATTTTGATATCAAGCCCACTTTCTTCGAACTTGTAGCGCAGACGCCTTACCATGGGTCGCGACATGAGTACCCTATGGATCATCTGGAGTGATTTGAGGATCTAGTGACTGCGATTAAAGCCAATAGAGTCCTTTGGGACTATCTTTTCTTTAAGCTCTTCAAGTACTCACTTGCTGGAGAAGCTTCATATTGGCTTAAGCAGCTACCACCAGGATCTTTGACATCCTGGACTGACATCAAGAATGCTTTCTTGCGTAACTTCTTTGATGACGCGAGAGAAGAAGATCTGAGGAGTAAGATTGCTACTTTTTCACAAGAACCTTTAGAGTCTTTAAGAAACTCATGGATCAGATTCACGTCATACCAAAGAGACTGTCCACATCACGGGTTCATCGAAGTGCAGCTTCTTAGCACTTTCTTTACAGGTATTGGACTACATTATCAGATGGCTTTAGACACAGCTAATGAGGGGAATTTAAGCACTAGGAGTCCTGAAGAAGCTACAAGATTGATTGAGAATCTGGCATCTAGCAACAATACCAAGAACACAGATGAGAGAAGGAAAGTAGAAGTAGAAGCAATTGAGTTTGGAGAAGATGAGATTGAAGAAGAGAATGTGAACTACATTGATGAGAATGGTTTCTAGAGACAAGGGAATCCAGGTTTCAACACGAACTCCTATGGTACTGGCCAAAGAAGTAACTTTAATCAGAGTTTGCTTCTTTGCTAAATAGGACTCTCTTAAACAAGAAGCCTAAAGCACCCTTCAACAAAAACATGACTTATGGATCTTCCTAGTACAAGAACCCTCCTCCAGAAGCTCAGGAAAGCAAGATTGAAGCAATGGTTGACAGAGTTTTAGAGGGACAACAGAAGGTGAATGTGGATTTCAATGAAAAGATAGATGGCATGTACCTCAACCTAAATAGCAAGTTCGAAGACCTCAGAACCCATGTAAATAAGTTGGAGAATCAAGTGATGCAAACAAGTGACACCATTAGGAGGCATGAAGGATGATGAATCTCTGGAGAGGAGATCTTTTTGTCCCTGATTCTTTTGAAGGAAGATCTGATGGTTTTGAGAGAGATCTGGGTTGATTTTGATGATGATGGATGAATTGATTGGATGATCTTTCAGAAATGATCTATGAACTGATCAGATCTTGTGTAGATGTGTCCTTGATCAAGAGAATGAACTATGTTTTAGATCAAAGACAGGTTTTGCTTGCATAGAATGAACTCCTAGCAGTTCGATGTTCAAAGATGAACAAAAGATTCACAGATTTAGAGAGAATTTTGATAAAAAGGTGAATGTTTTTTTTCAGAAACAAAAGAGAGTTTAAGCAGAGATGAAGAAAATTGAAAAGTCCTAAAATTGTAGAAAAATAAGAAAACTAAAATTGTCTTGAAAACTCAAGAATTATTTATTTTGGATGACTCCTTGACTTGAATTTTGTGGCTAGACTTGCTGAAAGAAAGAAAGGATCCTCAACTTGTGTATTGATCTTCTTTTAGACATAGAAAAAGGCATAAATCATCCATGGGGCTGATCCACATCTTTTCCATCTTGTTTGACATGATTTTCACAACAAAAGTAAGCTGATTATGCTCCATTCCAGACTTAGATTCATCTTCAAGCTTTCCATTCAGTCATCCCAGTTTATCCTTGACCGCATAGTCCTCTGACTCAAGCATGGTTGCATCAAAGGCTTGATTAAGGAGAAAATAGAGGCTGGACAAAAGCACCACGTCCATGCATTGATTGATGATGATTTATGGCATGAAATTAAGAGAGAGAAGTCCCAAGACAGTGATTTTCGTGTGGAAAAATTTCATATCACTCGGCACTTCTCATTGGCATTGATCGACACCAATCAGTGTGCATCGATCGATGGTGAAGCCTACAGAATCAGTGGCTTCGTTTGACTCGACCAACGTTGATCGACACCAGACTCATGACATCGATCAACAGAGAGATAGAAGAATCGATCAACAGTGTGACCTCAACATCGATCTATAGGAGAGAAACCTAGTTCGACTACCGAACCTCGATGCAAGTCTGGTTGTGCGTCCAACTGTGAAAGTTTCAAAAAAGAATACAAACTCATCTGAAGCTATGGATCTTGATAAGATGAGGGACACACAAAGAGGATGCAAAAGATCCCCCAAACATCAACTCATATAAGCAAATGGGATGGCTTTGCTAAAAGAGTTTTAAAAATTCCTCTAAATTTTTCTTTTGATGAAGCTTATTATACTCACAGAATGTGGATATTTTTAGGGAAACAAAGGAAACAGATGATGATATAGAGATAATGTTCAATCACCTTAGAGAAAAGATGATGTAGATGACTTGTCTAAAGAAGAAAACTGATCCTGGAAAATTCGTGATTCCATGCTTCATCAAAGGAAACAAATATCCCAATGCTCTTTGTGACCTTAGATCATCAGTGAACAGTATGCCAAAGTCTATGGCAGAGGAGCTGAACCTGAAAGTGGAACACTCCAACGATTCTTTCACATTCATAGACGGCTCAAGAGTGAACTCAGGAGGGAAGGTAAAAGATGTTCTAGTGCAGATCTACAATACCTTAGTCCTAATAGACTTCTATGTGATGGACATCATGATAGATTGGAACTCTTCGCTACTACTTGGGAGAGCATTCATGGCCACTATGGGAGCTATATGCGATATGAAGTTAAACAAGTAGTATCTATCTCTAATTGATCAATATAATTTTTATGAACCTGTTAAGAATAAGAACAAAGCTACTCTGATCGAATTGTGTAATGATGCAGAGCTTGTGGCCACATGCTTCTACGATTACGAGTTCAATGAGGAATCAGAAGAAGGAGCATCGATCGATACCCAACCCAGACCATTGATCGACAGGGTTGCAATTCAACAATCGATCGACACCCACCCTATCGACACTCACACTTTAGAACCAATCAATACCTACCATGCATATCTCAGTTACAACCCAGCTTAGCTCTAGTACGACGAAGATTACAGAGAAGAAAAGATGATCGAACACCAAGGGATTGCTATGAAATAGGCTGGTGTTTTTATGTTTCCCATCAACTTTGGAAATCGACATTGATCGACGGTAACAGTAGACCATCGATTGATACTTGGAATGAAGATTAAGCAGCAGAACGCGAAAGGGAATATGGTTATCTACAACCAGATGAGTTTTGTATTATGAGAGATCCAGATGGTCATGCAAGACCTATGGATGGCAGAATTCTACATGTCAAGAAGGAAGATGTGGCAGATATACTTGCGATGACCAATGGAGCTGGAAACCTTTTTGGCCACTTGACTGATTATCAAGCATCGATCGACGGCCACCATACACCATCTATCGACACCCATCATGCTTACCAAGGATACAGTGAAGATTACAAAGAATACGATGCAGATTACAGAGAGGAAGAACTGATTGAGTCTCGCAGCCTGACGCTGGAAGAAGCTGGCTGGATACTGAATGCGGAAGTGGATAATAGAGCATCGATCATTGGCATATCTTGGCCATCGAACAACATCAAACGCAAGCCAGAACAAGAGCCAAGAACAGAAGATGCAGATGAAGGTTATCTCAGACCAGATGAGTTTGGAATTTTCAAAGATACAAAAGGACGTGCACGAGATCTCTATGGGAGAATTATAAACATACCTAAGGAGGATGTAGCTGATGCCCTTGTTATGGCAAACGGATCAGGAACTTTATTTGGATAACATCCATTCGATCGACGCACGTGTACACGCATCAATCGACAGCGGGGAACATATTAACGTGACAAAACATCAAAAATCGATCAACGACAGCAGTCTTGCGTCGATAAACACCACTGTTCCAGGAGTAAACCAGTTTTGTACCTATGGTCCTTTTGGTTTAGGAAGTCCACAATCAATCTATTGGATAAACCCACTACTGATAGACGGTCACATAGAGTATGGAAAGAGAGCTTATGACGCCAATGGTAGAAGAATTTTCCAATGGAGAAGAAGGATGAGTATGTGCAAGAAGAAGATATGAAGGCAGTTCTAGAAATAACTACTATGTTTGAGTACAACTACATATGTTTACCTGAACATGCAACAAAGATAGCTATGTCTATGAAGAAGCATGAAACATACATCAGAGTAGAGTTGATAATATTGTGTATGAGATCTACAAAGCATAAGAGATGTCACTCGATGATTTCTGCAAGAGGCTTGATGATGTCTACTATCCTATAGACAAGTGCCTCACCGATCTGACTACACGCATGGACGAGATGAAGTAAGATTTGGATATTGTTCAAAGATAGCGTGTTATTAGAGCAAACAGAGTGACATCGATCGACCACAGCATCATGCCATCGATCTATACTGAGTTCGACAGACAAAAGTCTGCAGCAAAAAAACAATTAGAAGATATGTTCAATGAGATTGCTTTTTATCAGAGCCTGACGAAGGAAGATATTTTTTAGAAATTGGAGGATATATCCGAGACTACAGCTAGACTTATAATGCTACAGCGCAATATTGAGAATCTACAAAGGAGAATGCATTCAGTGAAAGTTACTACAGAGATCATAAAGAATGAGAAAGCCAGAGGAGATGAAGCAATGAGAAGCTTCGTTGGTCCATGGTTTCAGAAGAGCAAAGACGATGTAGACACTTGTTTTCCAAGTGTTGATCCACCTTCATTCTAGTCAGAAAGTTCAATACGTCGAGCTTAAGACTATAACCAATCGCTGAGTGGGAGGCAACCCACTGTTCAGTAAGTTTACATTTAGTTTTTACTTATTCTACTATTTATATCAAGTTTTAGTTCGTTTCTACAGACTATTTAAACTATCATCTATCGACACGATAGAGGCACCATCAGTCGATGTTGGATCGCAACCATCGATCGACCACACCTGCCTGCCACCGTTCGACGCTCTCTTACAGAGAGAGGTATCGATTTTTATACTTAAGCTATTTATTTGTAATTTAATTATTCCTAACCAATCTGGGGTGGATTACACTAGGGACAATATAATTTAAGTTTGGGGAAGGTGCATTGATCATCATGCCACTATATCACACTTGATTAGAAAATTTGAAGGAACCGAAGCTGATTTCCAACACTAATCGTGACATTATTTGCTTGATTTGGAATTTGGTATACACTAGATCTGATTCCTTCTGTAAGTATGGAGGTAAAAGTCTGTGTGCTTATGATTCCTCTCTCTCTCCCCTTCAAATTAAAAAGGAATCAAACAAGATTTGGTGGTTATAACCATTAAAACATGATTCATATGATCCTAGAAAGAGATAAAGGTAAAAAAAGTGAACAGGATTTGGTGGCTACAACCATTAAAGTTTGATTCATGGAAGCATATCTAAATATCTCAGTCAATTAAAAAAAAAAATGATACCCTCAAAAGAAGGGAGACATTGACAAGAATAAGTGAGAAGAGAGAGAGAGAGAGAGAGAGAGAGAGAGAGAGAGAGAGAGAGAGAGAGAGAGAGAGAGAGAGAGAGAGAGAGAGAGAGAGAGAGAGAGAGAGAGAGAGAGAGAGAGAGAGAGAGAGAGAGAGAGAGAAAAGGAATCAGAGAAGAATATATATGTGTTCAAATACTTGCAAGGGTAAGAGTCCATATGTCCTTTGATCGATACTTCCAAGTTAAAGCCTGCACTTTTATTTTATGCAAAGAAATGAAATCAGCAGAGGGGCGAGTCTGACTTGTATTCGTTAAGTTGTTGATAGAATGGATTTGGTTGCTATACTAGGATACGGTATATAAATTTTCTCTGTGATTAACTTGATATTATGTGGTTGCAATAAAGAAGGGTGACAGTTATACTTAGACATTATGTGAGTCTTTACTTTTCAAAACCTCTTTCGCAGGCTTGTTTGTTTGAGGACAAGCAAAATGTTAAGTCTGGGGAAGTTGATATAGCCTATTTATTACCAAATTTAGGCCATGTTATAGGCTCAATTTGGAGTCTATTATGTGTGTCTTGGCTATGTTTAAAGGTCTTTACAAGTCCAGTTAAGTTTTGGAGATATATGAATATACTTAGAACTTTTGGAGAATATAGAGGAGAATAATCCGTAGCTGATCACAGAGAGAGTCGAAGTACAAGACTGTCGTCGATCGACAAGACAACCTTGGTGTCCACCAATGTTACATGACCAAGATCGCTCGATGCTGCACACTTGCCATCGATCAATAATCAATTCACAGACAGTCGATTTCAAGCCCAAGTTAGAGACAAGACACAAGATTACCCCTGAATGAGTTTTTACCTAGATTTTATGGTTTTATATTTATACTTTATGTATTACACAAGAGAGAGGGGTGCGTGTGCAAGTGGAAAATAGTGTGCACCAGCATTCCATTATAGTTTTAGAGTTTTAGGGGAGAAGATTCACAAGTCCTTAGGGAGATATGTACTGGAACCCCAATATTTTATCTACGCATTATATTCATACTATTGTTTTACTTTAATTATGTCTGAGTAGTTATCAACTAGATTTAGAGTTGAATGATAGCAATCATGGATTAACCCAAAAGAAGGATTGCTAGATTATGTTAATATCCATCAATTGAGTTGTGCTTGATTCTTGCATTCTAGAGTAGCTAACGAGGATCTCGAAAGTAGGGCATGGACGACTACGAGAGTAGGTTCTGTGCCAGAATAAGACTCCATTGAACTAGGTTGTTAAGAGCATGCGAGTGATGGTCTAATTAGCTTGGTGAACATATCAAATCTCGTTCACACTTCCTTCTGATTTCACCATCGGTCGATGGTAGGGTCTGATATTTACCACTATTGTGCCATGATATCAGCCCTATTTAGAGTCTATTATATGTGTTTGGAGTATTTTTTAGGGTATTTTCAGGTTCAAGTATGTTCTGGAGAAATATAGTGATTCTGGAGCTTTTAGAGATGCAGAATCGCCCACACGCGTCAGATGTTTAGCTATGAATGGAGACCTTCTCATGGTGAAATTGAGCTGATAAGATAGAAGATAGAGCTTTGAGTTATCTTTTCAATGCCACCAGTTTGTGGTCCATCTGACAGTTAGATCTAAATTTATTCCCAATTTACGGAAGAGTGGTGTGTCTGCCTCGCGAGAGGAAGCTGTCGAGGGGATGAATGAGTGTCAATCGACGGCACAGCCTTACCATCAATCGACGGTGATCCCAGAAGTTAGACCATACTTTTTTTTATGGCTGACTTTAGCCCATATATCATGGCAAGTTACCAGAATACCCCTGCACAAGTTTAGACCTAATTTATATAGTTTTCGAAGCCATTGTTGAAAGCTAATCTTTATTTTATTCACTATCTTAAGTTTTAGAGAGAAGATCTATTCCTATTCCAGAGATTGATTGGAACTCTTTTGGTTTCATATTGATTTATATATCTATTAATTATTCAGACTATGATTTGTGTTATTGCTTCCATGTCTGAGTAATCATCTTGTTAGGTTTAGGGATTTCATGTTCTTAATGTCAAACTGAAAGTCATAGGATTTATAGGTTATCTATCGATATCTACACCAATGTGGCTTGTAATAGTAGGATCTAGAGTAATGGAATAACACGAGAGTGTGACTGATTGCTTGAACCTAGAATCATAAGACAATTTAGAGGCACGAGAGTGCAATTAATTAACGGAACCCAAGCCCTGTGTGGATTAGATATCTAGGCGCATAAGAGAGTTGTTCGAGGATCTAGTTGAATATTATAAATATGTGTGTTAATGGTTGTCTAAGGTAGTATCAATCGCTACCAAAGCATTGGTATCGATCGACGCTCGATCCTTGTTTGCATGTGAGAGCTGGAACATAGAACTTATCATCTGATTAGTAATTGCATGCGAGAGTTGGATTACTTTCTTATTAAATTCGAGTTCTAGAATTTGATCTTTAAAACCCTTACCATCTTTGATTTGTGTTTTGAATCTATTGATTGATAAATCCCAAGACCTAGCTATTTCATCTTATTGTTATCAAACCAACTACCTGCTTACTTGTCTACTATTACTTCTTTAATAAACTTTTTGCCTAGCTTAATCTAAACATCTATAGTCTATTGTGTGCCCACGGTCCCTGTGGATTCGATCCATAAGTATTACAATTGAACCTCTTATTTGAGAGAGTAAAAAGTAGCTTAAAGGGTTAATTTGAGAGTGCATAATAAAAGCTAGATCAAATTTGGCGTCGTTTCCGGGGAGCGAGGATCTCCATTAGACTTGTTTTGAATCTTATTTACTATATATATATATATAAGTTTTTTAAAAATATTATTAAGTCAAGCAGGGGACCATGATCAAGATTTATTATTGGCTAACCACACTTTAGCACAATTCTTAGAAGGTTGTTTGCAGAGATTACTAGAGATACCAAAGTTGATCATCATGCCACTGTATCACACTTGCTTAGAAAGTTTGAAGGAACCGAAGCTGATTTCCAACACTAATCCTGACATTATTTGCTTGCTTTGGGATTTGGTATACACTGGATCGGATTCCTTCTACAAGTATGGAAGGTAAAAGTCAGTGTTCTTATGATTCCCCTTTCTCTCCCCTTCAAATTAAAAAAAAGGAATCAAACAGGATTTGGTGGCTACAACCATTAAAACATGATTCTTATGATCCTAGAAAGAGATAAAGGTAAAAAAAAGTGAACAGAATTTGGTGGCTACAACCATTAAAGTTTGATTCATGGAAGCCTATCCAAATATCTCAGTCAATTAAAAAAATAAAATGATACCCTCAAAAGAAGGGAGACATTGACTGAGAATAAGTGAGAAAGAGAGAGAGAGAGAGAGAGAGAGAGAGAGAGAGAGAGAGAGAGAGAGAGAGAGAGAGAGAGAGAGAGAGAGAGAGAGAGAGAGAGAGAAGGAATCAGAGAAGAATACATGTGTGTTCAAATACTTGCAAGGGTAAGAGTCCATATGTTCTTTGATCGATACTCACAAGGTAAAGCCTACACTTTTATTTTATGCCAAGAAATGAAATCAGCAGAGGGACGAGTCTGACTTGTATTCGTTAAGTTGTTGGTAGAATGAATTTGGTTGCTATACTAGGATACGATATATAAATTTTCTCTGTGATTGACTTGATATTATGTGGTTGCAATAAAGAAGGGTGATAGTTATACGTAGACATTATGTGAGTCTTTGCTTTTTCAAAACCTCTTTCGTAGGCTTGTTAATTTGAGGACAAGCAAAAGGTTAAGTCTGGGGGAGTTGATATAGACTATTTATTACCAAATTTAGGCCATGTTATGGGCTCAATTTGGAGTCTATTATGTGTATCTAGGCTATGTTTAAAGGTCTTTACAAGTCCAGGTAAGTTTTGGAGATATATGAATATACTTAGAGCTTTTGGAGCATATAGAGGAGAATAATCCGTAGCTGATCACAGAGAGAGTCGAAGTACAAGATTGTCGTCGATCGACGAGACAACCTTGGCGTCGACCAATGATACATGACCAAGATCGCTCGATGCTGCACACTTGCCGTCGATTAATAATCAATTCACAGACAGTCAATTTTAAGCCCAAGTTAGAGACAAGACACAAGATTACCCCTGGATGAGTTTTTACCTTGAATTTATGGTTTTATATTTGTAGTTTATGTATTACACAAGAGAAAGGGGTGCGCGTGCAAGTGGAAGATTGTGTGCACCAGCATTCCATTATAGTTTTAGAGTTTTAGGGGAGAAGATTCACAAGTCCTTAGGGAGATATGTACTGGAACCCCCAATATTTTATCTACGCATTATATTCAGACTATTGTTTTACTTTAATTATATCTAAGTAGTTATCAAATAGATTTAGAGTAGAATGATAGCAATCATGGATTAACCCAAAAGAAGGATTGCTAGATTAAGTTAATATTCATCAATTGAGTTCTGCTTAATTCTTGCATTCTAGAGTAGCTAACTAGGATCTCGAAAGTAGGGCATGAACGACTACGAGAATATGTTCTGTGCCAGAATAAGACTCCATTGAACTAGGTTGTTAAGCGCATGCGAGAGATGGTCTAATTAGCTTGGTGAACCTATCAAATCTCGTTCACACTTCCTTCTGATTTCACCATCGATCGATGATAGGGCATGATATTTACCACTATTGTCCCATGATATCAGCCCTATTTAGAGTCTATTATATGTGTTTGGAGTATGTTTTATGGTATTTTCAGGTTCAGGTATGTTCTGGAGAACTCTGGTGATTTTGGAGCTTTTAGAGATGCAGAACTGCGCACACGCGTCAGATGTTTAGCTATGAATGGAGACCTTCTCATGGTGTGATTGAGCTGATCAGATAGAAGATAGAGCTTTGAGTTATATTTTCAATGCCCCCAATTTATGGTCCATCTGACAGTTAGATCTAAAGTTATTCCCAATTTACTGAAGAATTGTGTGTCTGCCTCGCGAAAGGAAGTTGTCGAGGGGATGAATGAGTGTCAATCGACGGCACAGCCTTACCATCGATCGATGGTGATCCCAGAAGACACACCATACTTTTTTATGGAAGACTTTAGCCCAGATGTCATGGCAAGTTACCAGAATACCCCTTCACAAGTTTAGACCTAATTTATATAGTTTTCTAAGCCATTGTTGAAAGCTAATCTTTATTTTATTCACTATCTTAAGTTTTAGAGAGAAGATCAATTCTCATTCCAGAGATTTATTGGAACTCTTTTGGTTTCATATTGATTTATATATCTATTAATTATTCAGACTATGATTTGTGTTATTTCTTCCATGTCTGAGTAATCATCTTGTTAGGTTTATGGATTTCATGTTCTTAATGTCAAACTGAAAGTCATAGGATTTCTAGGTTATCTATCGATATCTACACCAAGGTGGATTGTAATAGTAGGATCTAGAGAAATGGAATAACCCGAGAGTTGACTGATTGCTTGAACCTAGAATCATAAGACAATTAAGAGGCACGAGAGTGCAATTAATTAACGGGAACCCAAGCCCTGTGTGGATTAGATATCTAGGCGCATAAGACAGTTGTTCTAGGATCTAGTTGAACATTATCAATATGTGTCTTAATGGTTGTCTGAGGTAGTATCAATCGATACCCAAGCATTGGTATCGATCGACGCTGTATCGATCGACGCTTGATCCTTGTTTGCATGCGAGAGCTGGAACATAGAACTTATCTTCTGATTAGTAATTGCATACGAGAGCTGGATTACTTTCTTATTAAATTCGAGTTCTAGAATTTGATCTATAAAACTCTTACAATCCTTGATTTTTGTTTTGAATCTATTGATTGATAAATCCCAAGACCTAACTATTTCATCTTATTGTTATCAAACCAACCACCTGCTTACTTGTCTACTATTACTTCTTTAATAAACTTTTTGCCTAGCTTAATCTAAACATCTATAGTCTATTGTGTGTCCACGATCCCTGTGGATTCGATCCATAAGTATTACAATTGAACCTCTTATTTGAGAGAGTAAAAATTAGCTTAAAGGGTTAATTTGAGAGTGCATAATAAAAGCTACATCAAATTTGGCGCCGTTGCTGGGGAGCGAGGATCGCCATTAGACTTGATTAGTAGGTTTAGTCAAGGTTTTTATTTTCTGTTTCAGTTACTTACGTAAAATTTTCCTTGTCTTTCAGGTACATGTATAGCGGTAGCAGGAGCAACAAGGAAAAAGACTTACTTTTCTCATACCCAGCAGCTATTGAACGCACCATCCGCAGAGAGAAACATCTAGCATCGATCGACAACAGCACTTCGACGTCGATCGACACCATTCTTGGAAGAACATCGATCGACACTTCTACTCTATCATCGATCGACAATAACCAGCGAGAAGAGATGGTTGTGGCACTTATTCTGACTAGGGATGGGAATGGAGACCTGCATTGACCCTGAGGGTAGTCTGTGTAATGCAGCAGGTCATGAGTTAGATGCATATGGGGCTGTAATCCCTAAGAATTTATCTATAATAGAGCTGATCTGGCTTACTCGATTATATATTAACAGGTCTGCGATTCAACCTCGAGAAATCCAAGGGGTCAATGGCCAAATAAGACCTGCATACTTTACTCATGTGAGAGAGCACCCCTTTCATGGCCTTCCCCATGAAAATCCCATGGACCACATTGAAACACTAGAAGATTTTGTTTCTAGCATCCTAGAGCATGAAGTAACTAAAGACTATCTTCTATGCAAGTTATTCAAGTATTCTCTCTTTGGGAATGCACTTGTATGGCTGAAACTTCTACCACTAGGATCTCTTACTACCTAGGATGATGTCAAGACTGCGTTTATGACTATTTTTTTTTGGTGATGCAAAGACCAAAGAGGTAAGGGATAAGATTTTGACATTCTCTCAGGGACATACTGAAGGGATTAGAAGCTCATGGGACAGACTTAGGGGGTACCAAAAACATTAACCATATCATGGTTTCACGGAGATTCAATTGTTGGGATTCTTCTCCAAAGTATTGATGCGCAGTATCATATAATGTTGGATCAGGCAATCGAAGGGAACTTTGGGACTAGGACTCCAGATGAAGCTAAGAGCATGATTCAGAACTTTTTGTCTAGCAACAATATTAGGAATATGGATACTCACAGAATGCAATCGGGTGTTAGGAATAATGACAAGATCAATGAAGTTGAGGACAAAACTGATTTTGTACATGAAGTCTCGTTGGTGGAACATGCTGCAGAAGAGGACGAGAATCATGTAAATGAAATTTGTTTTCAAGGCCATATTCAGAGGATGAAATATATAATGGAACGAGCAATAGAAATTCAGCATAAGGTGAGTGCATACTTAAATCTGAGGTTGGTATCTATCCACAAAGAGCTGAATGGAAAATTAGAAGCCATGAACACCCAGGTCAGGATGCTAAACACCCAGAATTCAAAGACAGCAGAAGCAGTGAAGAAGATAAAAGCTATAGGTAAAGAGAAAGTTGGGGAGAGCAAGAGGCACCAGGTTGATGCCATCTTAGATAATGATTTGGGGACGTAATCGAGCATGAGAAGCTGGAAAAAGGTGCTTTTTTAGTCGAAATTTCTATGACCTTTGGCAGCTCGCACAGGTGTCGATCGACACCATCAGATGAGCATCGATTGACACCCATAGAAGAGTACGTATGAACGGTGAAAATTCAGAGCCACTCAGACTTCGCCACACGACACATGCTTCCTCCCAACCCGTATTGTGTTAAAACGGACTTTGTCGATCGACACCAACAGGAAGACATCGATCGACATCTACGTGAGAAAACGATCGACAACAGCAGCCGAGAATCGATCGACACCCGCCCATGGCAAGCACTAATGCACACTGCTCATCAGAAAAGACAACAATGAACAC
Organism: Moricandia moricandioides; assembly: GCA_905132885.1. Lineage (NCBI taxonomy): Eukaryota > Viridiplantae > Streptophyta > Magnoliopsida > Brassicales > Brassicaceae > Moricandia > Moricandia moricandioides. The sequence continues at coordinate 88,901 of CAJHQQ010000626.1, read as the reverse complement.
CAATCAGCAGGATGTAGATGCACCATAACAAGGGCAATTGATTCCAGCTGAAACCTCTTTCGTTGATAGTGTCAATCGATGGTACACACCATACATCGATCGACACCAGCTGGACAAACATGAATCTGTCATGGAAAAGCAGGCAGCGAAAAGAAATAGGTCCAAAGAAGAGAGTGAAATCTAGAGAACCTTATGTTCCCAAACACCTCAGGAGAGAAGCTAACAAGGCTGAACTTGATGGATTTCAAAAGAGAGTGAAGAGGGTCCCTAAGGATTTGACTTTCGAGGATGCATATCACTAGTACAGACTTGATAGTTTTTTCAGAGAGAGCAAGGAGACGGGCAAGGACATTGAGTTGTTGTTTAATATGGTCAGCTGTAAATCCAAGAAGACACTAAAGAAGGAACAAGATCCTAGGAAGCTTCTGACTCCCTGTTGTATACATGACACCAATTTCCCATACGCCCTCTGTGATATTGGATCTGCAGTCAACATCATGGCGAAGGACACTGCTGAACTGTTAGGATTAAAGGTGGAACCTTCTCAAGATAGTTTCACCTTCGGAGATAAATCCAAGGTAAACTCAGCATGCAAGATCAAGAATGTTAAAGTAGAGATAGGTGAATGCATTGTTCATGTGGACTTTCATGTTTTGGGAAGCAAATTAGGTCGAGAATCTTCTCTTATCTTTGGAAGAGCCTTTGTGGCTACAGTAGGGGCAGTTTGTGTAAGACCCAAACCCGGTCGAATAGGCCGCGGTCGAAGCTTCACGTCGCTTAGTCCATACATTAACCGAACCTCTAGATTTTTCGCTCTTATTTATAAAATTCGCCTGAAGGCGAGGGCTATATTAGATCTTAGCTTATGTCTACCTTAGTCGCTTCCTACCTTAGATCCTTTCAAGAGGAATATTTTCTAGATACCAATGGTCTAAAACCAATCTAATACTTGTCCAGTCTAATCACCTCAGCCTTGGTTAGTTAGATCAACTACCAACTAGCTCAAAGGTCGATCCTAAACCCAAACTAAGTCATACTAATCTGAGGTTCTATTCCCCTAACCATTCTACCAGCATCCTAGCCAGATACTAAACTTTCTAAGTATTTGATAAATCATATCTTTGCCACATCCACGGAGCTTAGTAGCTCATCGGTCCACCATTGATCGGAACTAGACTTACTTGTCTAATGAACCATTAGACTCATTGAATGTCTTATTATTTCTTTTCTTATTCCTTTATAAGACAACTCCCTTTGGGTACTTAGTCATTCAACCAACCATCCCCACAGACTAAGGTAACCCTTGAGAGGTCTTCAATCAGTTAAGGATATGCATATGGCCCTTATCAGCTCATACAACATCCAGCTTCGTTTCACCTTATAGACAATAGTACCAAGTCTCTTTTTGTACTGAGAATGCCCATCATATCCTAAGTCAATCATCCAACCAACCTCACATGACTCAGAACTGATGAGTCTTCATCTTGCATGATCGGCATTGGCATATATCCGAGACAACCGAGCTGACTTGTTCATAGCAAATGATGTATTCATTAATCAGGTTAGATATGACACCTTCATCCATCATTTATGGATCAGGTTGTCCCTTTCTCAACCATGATCAGATAATATACGGCCTTCCATGAACAATCACACCTATTCGGTCACGATCCATTCGTACCTCCTCGGTCCCAAATCATTCGTACCCTTTCAGACCCGAACCGTACGTACCCTTTCGGTCCTGACCCGTTCGCACCCTTTCGCCCCAACCCGTTCGCATCCATTCGGCCCCGACCCGTTTGCATCCCTTGGATCACAATACGTTCGTACCTCTTGGATCACGACACGTTCGTACCTCTTGGATCATGACACGTTCGTACCTCTTGGATTACGGCACGTTCGTATGTCCTGACTTTACAAGTCATAGACTGAACCATATGGATAGAACAAAACCGCATCCAATGACACCGTTTGGAACATGCACCCTTTGGTCGATGGCACCTTTTGGTTGATCGCACCTTTTGGTCCTTGTACCCTTTGGTACGCGCAACCTTTGGCACCTCTTGCCTTTTGGTTACTTGCACTCTTTGGTAACTCACAAGCCTTGGTGACTCGTGACTCTTGGCACTCGTACCCTTTGGGTCATTCCCAACCGTTCAGCCTAACCGCCCCTTCTCTGGAACGATCCGGATTGTCCGCATAACCGACCCATTGGGACTTGATCCAATTTACTTGGGCCGACTCAAAGCTATACCCCGATAGACCATACAAGCCCAATGAACCCACAAAATTCCCCTTTCCAGAACAAAGGAAACCGTTTCATGGTTAAGACCCATCGGACCATCCGTCCAATTGGCCATGAACCACAGATCGTGGTTGGTTCCACTCGAACATGACCTTGGCTCTTACCAATACATTCCCGTGATTAAACCACACCATTTCTCACACAAATACAGAATAGGAGAAGAAGAAGCAGTACTGAAAAGTAGAAGGAAGAGATCCGGATGTACTTGGACCAAATCCAACCCATAAACCTGATCTTACCGATCAATGATCTATGGCGATGGTTTGCCAATAACATTCATTACCTGGAACGTCCATGATGCTAATAACCACGCCTTTATCAATTCTTATCATTCACTTCCAGTAATGATAAGATCCATTCATGGATCGTGCATTACTTCCCATGAACTTCCACGAAACTGTCTCTCCACGAACTTCCCCCTTTAAGGCTATATCATCCTTTGAAAGTGAAGCCCGGCCCTCTCTCTTCTTTCCTGGTGATTTGTGTGTGTTACCAGACTCAGGAGAAAGGTTTGAGTGTTGATAAAAATGATCAAAACCCATCAGAAGGTCGTTCTCAACTTCCCCCATGATCTCTCTCAAAACAGTCTCCATATTGCCTTCACATGCATCTCGATATTGGATTATTGAATCCGACTCTCTCTCCTTTTCTCACTGTATTTTATTCTGTGAGTGATGTTTATTTTCTTTCCCAGGGTCCCCTATTTATAGAGAACGAAGTGGTAAGCCGTGCCCTACGAACAGTCATGACTTGTGGGTGAAAGGGCATGACTTTGTCGATAGGTTGCACCTCTTGGCCGCATGCATCCCTTCGCCTATTTCTGACCCTTCTTTGGTCGATACCAGGCCCAATAGGAGACCCATACTCACCAGGCTTAGCCCATGGCCTTACCCAAGGGTCCACCAGGCCCTAACCACCATGGCTGGACCACCCGGCCGGACCCGGACCAACTGCCCAATACCCGAACACTCCGTCCAGCTGAGTTGAGCTGATCCCCAGCTGGTCCAGCTGAGTGAGCTGACCTAAGTAGAGTTGAGCTAGACTGAGCTTGGTCGAGCTATGTTTAGCTGGTCGAGCTAGCAGTTTACTTCGTCCAGCTGGCAAAACACTCGTCTAGCTCCTTTAACTCGTTTCTTTCCCTCTCATTTGGTTAAGTCCTTATATACTTTACCCTATCCTGACCATCGAACGCCTGCAACTTGATCATAGTAATCTTCAGCTTGTTTCCTTGAACCATGGCCAGTCACATGATCCTTATTCAGGGTTGGGGATGCTACAGTTTGTGATCTCAAGAAGAATAAGATGTGGCTTACTAATGTAGATGAAAATGTCTTCTACGATCTTGTGGGAAAAACCAAAAGTGCAGGGTTTATTTCATGGATAGAGCCGTCTGAAGATCCAGCACCTGCATCTGATTCAAACCGCGAAACCACAGAACCAGCATCACCGTCGATTGACACTCGCCTAATAGCGTTGATCGACACTCTCCAGATTTTAGAGCAACATGTGATTGAAAAGCCTAAGTCTGGGGAAGGGCCAGGAAGAAAAAAAAGAAGGTAGATGCAGATTTCTTGTCACCGGTTCTTTCGCGATGTTATGAGGGAAGTCTTGAGTATAGGATGTTTTGCAAAGGAAGTATGCAACCTTTTACCAAGGTCAGGGTGCTATGTGATCCATATCTGAAAGACAAAGGGGAAGCTTCTGCAAGAGCTTTTATCAACAACATCAACAAAATGAGGAAGATGGACAATGAGAGCTGTTTTGGAGCAAGTTCTGCTTCTCATCCGGACTGAATCAGAGTTCCAAAACATCGAGCTAAAGACTATAGCCAAGCACTGTGTGGGAGGCAACCCACTATTTAGTAAGTTTTTATTTATTTTTTTTACTTATAATACTATTTATTTCAAGTTTTTACTTTGTTTTTGCAGACTGTTTGAGTCCGCCATCCGTCGACATCATAGAGGCACCATCGGTCGACGTTATATCGCGACTATCGATCGACCACAAATGCCTACCATCGATCGACACCCTCTTACAGAGAGAGAGAGAGGTATCAAGTCTTCTACTTAATCTTTTTACATATGATTTAATTTTTCCTAACCAATCTAGACGGATTACACTGTAATTTAATTCTGGGGGAGGTTCGCTGATGCTATTTGATTTTTTTGGGTCTTATTTACTATATATATAAGTTTTTCAAAAAAAAATACTGAGTCAAGAAGGGGACTATGATCAAGATTTATTATTTGGTGGCTACGACCATAAAAGCTTGATTCATATGATCCTAGAAAGAGATAAAGGTCAAAAACAAGTGAACAGAATCTGGTGGCTACAACCATTAGGGCTTGATTCATGGAAGCTTATTCAAATATCTTAGTCAATTAAAAACAATGAAATGATATTCTCAAAAGAAGGAGACATTAACTGCGAAGAGAGAGAGGAAAGGGATCAGAGAAGACTACCTGTGTACTTAGATACTCGCAGGGGTAAGAGTCCATATATCCTTTGATCGATACTTCAAGGTAAAGTCTGCACTTTTATTTTATGCAAAGAAATGAAATCAGTAGAGGGGCGAATCAAATTTGTATTCGCTAAGTCGTTGGTAGAATGGATTTGATTGCCATACTAGAATAGGGTGTTGGGGTCAAAATTGGTCACGACATAATCAACGCCTGAAACGTCCCGGAAAATGACTTCTTTAGAAAAGAGGAGATAATATTATAAAGAAAAGAAGAGCGGGAAAACAAAATCAAGTCTCGTATGAATTCATATGGTAAGTCCTTGGGAAAGGTTGCTCTAAGCCTCGAAAAAACGGATCCCGATCATCGAAACAACAAAACGAATGTAAGGCTCGATCATCCAACTCGCCCGTTCAGTGAGTTGGACCAAGCAAGACGGTGAACTCGCCCGTTTGGTGAATTGAAGCAGTCCAACTTGCCGAATGGGCGAGTTGGACCAACCAAGACGGTCAACTCGCCGAACGGGCGAGTTGGACCAACCAAGACGGTCAACTTGCCGAACGAGCGAGTTGGACCAACCAAGATGGTCAACTTGCCGAACGAGCGAGTTGGACCAACCAAGACGGTCTACTCGCCCATTCGACATCGTCAGCCCCCCGTTTCTTCCTTGAGAGGTTGAGCCTTTTCCTCGTCTGGCCAAGTTGCGTTAGGGTTTGCTTCGTCTGGATTTCAATCAGACTAAATGTTATGCGCGTTAGTTGACCTACAGTGTGGAGTCATGAAGTCGAGTCTTCTTCCATTGATTTTGGTAGTTCCACGCGGACCAACGTCCATGTTTCTTGCTGTTAGGGTTTCAACCTGTTTAGCGAGAGAACTCGTGAGCTTGTCTTGTACGGCTGACTTCTTTTCTAGAGTCTCAAACATCTTCTTAATCTCCTAGAACGCTGCGGTGTTTTCGTTTGTGTTAACCGCAGACACGTTCGCTGCTGGAGTGCTTTCAACGTTGTCATTGACGGTGTTTCTAACGCGAGGTGGTTGATTGTCCTCAGCGTTTGTAGACATATTTGACCAAGCATGTTGAGGCTGTGAGTTAGATTGATATGTTACCCTCATCTTTCCAGCGCGAAACTGTGGGAACCGAAATTCGCACTGTCGATTTCTGTAATCGGAGGAAAGCTAAGAAATCCTAACTTTCCTTTAGGTCCCGGATTTCTGCTGAGCCTACGACCAATGATCAAATTATGAATAACAAAACGTAAGATAATCGAATATGAATTACGAGTGAAAAGAAAGATCTCTTTGAATCATCTTTGCGTAAGGATGTTGCGATGATACAACAGGTTTTAAGAGCTTCAGCCACAAGAGTTGTCGGCGTATCTCTAGTTCTAACACCTAAACCCTAAACCTAGTTTTAGTCGCAGCTCGATGATAAAAACAAAATTGCTAAAAATAGTTTTAAGTGCTGAATTGCATAGAATTTTTATGTATGTGTCCCTCTCCCTTGCTTCTCATGTATTGGTTTTAAGGTTGGTCGTCTTTTCTTTTCTGCCCCCGATTCGAGTTTAACCTTCTGCGAAATCTTCCTTGTCTTCATCTTTTTCCGTAATTATCTCGAAACTTTGACAATTATCTTATTTTCCATTTACTTTATGGATATCCTGGAGACCTTAATTATAGTTTGCTCATTCTCGTCTAAAACCGTAAGTTGGCTTTTATCAGGTTTTATACCATTTTGGGTCGTTTTGCGATTTTAGCAATTTTTATGTTATCTTTTGGAGAAAATTGTCCTTCGCATTTTTACACGATGCTTTCTCCACAAAATGATAAGAAAATAGTATACTCGAGATAACATTGGTGTTTAAGTTAACTTTTATCGTTTTATACGATTGACACGGAGTTTTACGACAAAACAAGTCTTTATGATTTTTATCATAAAACTTAAAGGAAAACTCCAATCGAGACCAAACAAGAAACAGCCTAGTCAAGATTCAAAGGAGAGAGTGATGAAGAGAATACGATCTAGTCGACCATGGGCGATTAGACGTTTGCACGCGGCTAGTCGCCAATGGGCGAATAGACTTTACGAAGAGTCTAATCCCCCATGGGCGACTAGACTTTACCAAGAATCTTGTCGCCCATGGGCGACTAGACTAGGTGGTGAGTCTAGTGAACCGTGGGCAACTATACTTTTTCCAAAGGTCTAGTCTCCCATGGGTTGGGTCTAGTCACCCGTGGGCGCCTAGACGCCACATCTAGACGCCCATGGGAAAACATGGAAGACATGGAAGTGACTCGGTTGTTCCCTTGATTTCCCATATGGATTTTTTAGTGGGACAAGACGGATTAGGCGATGAGGAGTTCAGATACAAGGATTTCTTGCTTTATTTTCACCGAGAGAAAGAGATAACATTTTTCCGCCGTAACTTTAGGAATCGATTTTGTCATGATCATTTTTGACCCCAACATAGCTTACCCTGGTTCAGTGATTAGAACCCCCTGACCATCAAGTCTCCGTTCTCATCCCTTGTTATTACAAGAGTCGCCACCATGTCACTTGCTCTCGGGTTAGTGTCGATCGACGAAGGTGTACTATTTTTGATTATTTCTTGCTCACAAGTATCGATCGACAAAAGAGTGTTGTTGTCAATCTATGTTGTGCGCTCACTTTCGGATCGTGCGTTCCAACAAAGCAGGGTCTGAGAATATTAGCTATTTTTTCATGTTGCGTCTGGTACGCTGGGCATGCACCTGTAAGACAAAGAAATTGTTTTTTCTGTTTAGTAAGTGAAATTTATTAAAAACCTAGACGAAATATTTCTATTAAATTTAATGGAATCCAATTCTCCCCGGTAACAGCGTCAAATTTGATATCACTCAAATTACCATATGAACAACTTTACTCTCTCAAATAAAAGGATCTGTTGTAGTACTTAGGGATTGAACCCATAGTGAGCATGTGCACACTACAAATTTATAAATATAAATATTAAGCTATACAAGTAATTGTAAAGTAGTAACAGTAAAAATAAGTTGAGAGTTGGTTTGTAAACTTATAAAAATAAATAGCTAGATCTAGAGTCTCATGTTATAGTATTGTTATATAGATGCTAAGAGTATATGGTAAACCGTCCTAGAAATTGAATACTAAAGCAAGATATCAAGCTATTGTTGCGAGTCTAATCAGATGACTAAGGTTTTGGTCCAGCTTTCGACATGCGAGCAAAGAACGAGTGTCGATCGATACTAAGGATAAACGGTCGATCGATACTACCTTATCCATGCATTATTGTCCTAATCCATATGTTCACTAATTTAATTTAGACCATCTTTTGTTATGCGTCTATCAACCTAGCTCAACAAAATTATTATCAGATATAGATCCTACCGTCGTATTTGTCTATATCCTAAGTTTAGGGTTCTATTTAGCTAATCTATAACACAAGCATTGAGATTAATTCTGATGAAGGGCCCTTCTGTATTAACCTAGTAAAACCCTAGCTCGAACAAAGAGTACTACTCAGACATAATCAAGCAAATCATAGTCGATATCTGAACATAATTCATAAATAAAATAAGGTAATAAAACAATGGAGTTTCAATACAAATCTCTAAAGGAGTATTGATATTCTCTCCAAGAATACTAATAGTTTCTAAGTACAGTGGAATAGTTTGTGTATTGTAAAGAGGTTTTGTGCTGCCTAAATAATGGCATAACACATAAATACTACGTATAAAGTCAGCTAGGGACAGTCTTGTAATTATGTGTGACTTCTTTACTTCAAGTCGGTCCAATACTTCGTATCGCTGTTGATCGATACCAACAGTGTTGTTGATCAACATACATCTCAAATCTCAACTCTAACTTCTGATTCTTCAGCAGCTACGAGTTTCTTTATCATTAAGCTCCAGAATGGTTCATAATCTCCACATTGCTCCAAAACATATCTTCACCTGAATACACTCTAAAATTGAACCAAAATACATATAGTGGTATCTAAAAAGCACATATACCATGGCCTAAGTGGTAAAATTCATAGTACATCAGTCATCTTCATGCTCTGCGCCAGAATCATAATGATAAAGTACCACAATTCCAAGATCATCAACTATCTCAATGTAGGGCGTGTTTCCCTTGACTACTCTGACCGGTTCATAGAAAGCATTCTTGTCAAAGAGTGTCAAGCACATATGATTTGTCTGAATGCCTGATAATTCCTCTTGAATTAGTCTTAGAGCAATCCACAAAAGTGAATCGATCTTTAGAAAGCTCTATCTTCAGACTTAGCTGATTTGCCATGCCCCTAGGTACGATACTTACTGAAGAACATGTGTCACACAGTGCATTAGGGTAGTTGTGACCTTCAATCATGCAAGGTACCACAAAATTCCCAGTATCACTCTTCTTCTTCAATGTAATATTTTGCTTTGTCTTCTCTCTGATCTGATAAAACATACGCTCAATGTCCTCGTTTGTCTCTCTGCTCTCTCTGGAAAAACATCCATTGTCAATTTGCCTAATAAACATCATCGAATGGCATATTCACATGGATCCTTAGTACCCTTTTGGTAAAGCTATCCATATATTTTTCATTAGACTCTCTCTTTAGATGCTTGGGAACCTTGATCTTCCTTCTATTAGGAGATCGTTCTTCAGTAGCATGCTCAATGATTGTAGGATCTGGTGCATCTTCAGGTTGCTGGTTATTTTCCTTTGTGGGATCTGTTGATGTTTGATATGGGAATCTTGAAGCATTCAACCGTTCTGCATTGCTGCTTGGTAATCGCACTCGGTCAGTTACAAGTGGGTGTCAGTTGATGACATTGGTAGAGTATCGATCAACGCTTCCCGTTTCAACATGGTATAGCGTAGGGGGAAACATGTGTGGATCGAAAAATTCTGAGTCTCGCGTGATTCTCACCGTTTCACAAGATCGTATGGACTCAGCATGGGGTGTCGATCGGTGCTCAGATTCTGGTGTCGGTCAACACCAATGTGAAATGCCAAAAGACATGGAACTTTTGACTTGAAATTCCTCTTCTTAGAGTTTCACTTCCTTCAACACTTGCAATAAATCATCATCTATGATGGCACTCATGTGGTGCTTCTGTCCAGTCTCTCCTTTTTCTTTAACAGTGCGTCTTATCTTCTCATAGCTTCAATAGTCTGAACCACTTGTGTCTCTAACTTCTCACATGAGTGTTGAGAGCTTCGAACTTATCATTCAGCTCGGTGTACACATCATATATCTTCCCAATTAAATCTAATGTCAGCTTCTTCTCACCTTCAAGAACATGATCAATCATACTCTCTATCTTGCTTTCTTGAGTTTTTGGTGGAGGGTTCTGGTAAGAAGAAGCTCTATAGCTCATGTTGTTGTTGTTGTTGTTATTTTTGTTGTTATGTTTTTGGGTCTCTGGTACTGCAAACTTTGGTTGTAATTACTCCCTTGACTAGCTCCATAGGAGTCTCTGTTTCCACTCTGATTCTCAGACCTCTAAAAACCAAGTGCCAGTAAGGTATTTCACATCCTCTTCGTCGCCCTTATCGCTAGCGGTATCAACAGCTTCTACATCTTCTGCAAAGCTCGCATGCTTTTTAAAGCTTATGAACATTGTCCATCTTGGCTTAACTTCAACCATTTGTTTCTTGCCAACGCTAGCAGCCGATTTCTTCCTCTCCAAATCAGCATTCTTGGCGCTCTTGCTAGATGTCATGTTCTCAATAAGTCTCACAGCATCTTCTAGATTATTAGTCTTGAAATTTCCCTCATTTGCAGTATCTAGAGCCATCTGGTAAACTAAAGTGATTTCTTTGAAGAAGATACTAAGAAGTTGTACCTCGTTGAACCCATGATGCAGATAATCTCTTTGATATGACTTGAATCTTATTCAGAAGCTTTTAAAATATTTTGTAGGCTCATGTGTGAATGTATCAATTTTGTTCCTCGAGTCTTTAGATCGTACATCATCAAAGAAATTATGCAGGAAGACATTTTTGATTTTAGTCCAAGATGTAAGAGATCATGGTGGTAACTGCTTATGCTAATATGAAGCATCTTCAGCAAGTGAATACTTAAACAACGTACAAAAAGGTAGTCCGCATGGACTCCATTGGCTCTAAAAATAGACACAAGATCCTAGAACCACTCAAGATGGTCCATCACATTCTCATGTTGGTGACCATAATAAGGTGTTTGTTCCACAAGTGTAAAGTAAGCAGACTTCAGCTTAAAATCATGCCTCTCAAAAGTGAGGACAAATTGCAGATTTGTTGGCGTAGTATTGATCCGGATGGTTTTTATCAGCCAATGTTCTGACTCGAGCAGTGTAATACCCCCAGACCTGGATAAGATCGATGGGATAGGCCATGGTTCAAGAAAACGTACCATCCGGTCATAGGAACCCAAGGCAAGCGTGGCATGGCTTAAAAATAAGGTTAAGTGCATTATTATACCAAATACAGAATGAAACAAGAATGGACAAGCTGAACGAGTGATACGGTAGATGGACAAAGTGAATTGGAAGCTTAACCAGCTTGGCCAAGCTCGACCAAGCTCGGTCTAGCTCACACTGAGTAGAGTCAGCTCCACCAGATGGAATACTAGATCACTCAGGTGGACAAGCTAGGGATCAGCTCATCTCAGCTAGATGGAGTGTTCGGGTCTCGGACAGTTGAGTCGGGTATGGGCCGTGGTTGGTCCAAGATTGTTATGCGTCAAGGGGACCATGCGACAAGCACATGGGCTTGGTAAATGGGTCTACGCCCAATATGGGCCTGCTTAGATTCAGTTAAGTACCCGGGTAAGTGCCTAAGCGAACGGATGCGATCTGCACCATTGATTATATTAATGGCCAAAAATGTTACCGAATGGATGCAAACCTTGAATGGTAACTGCCCTTTCTTCAATAAAAGGAGGGAAATTCCGTGGTCTGGGGGACACATTATGGATGTCTCTTAAATCCTAAGAGACAGAGAAAGTCGAGAGGAAGAAGAGAAATAAAGAGAGAAAGAGATCGTCCCATAACAAGGCCGATATTAGTGATTCAGTGGATCCGACAAGAGGATCGATGGTGGCATGGAAAGGCCCATGGAATTAAAAAGATGCAAGGAGAAAGGCCTGGAGAGGGGCTCTAACACACCAGAGAACACGGCCAAGGTTAGTGTATGAATCATTGAACGATCAGCTAAGACTATCAAGTGGTCCGTTCGGTCTAAGGCCAGGGGCGACCAGTTATGTCCATTTCTCTCTTTTACATTTGAATACTTCTTCTTCTACTTTTTTGTATCTTTGTATGGTTATAGTGGAAAATGGGTTGTTTTTAAGCCAAGGTCATGTCCAAATGAAACAAACAATGGACCATGAACATTGGCCAAATGAAACAAACAATGGACCATGCGGGTGGTCCGTATGGTCATGGTTATGGATCGAATGGTCGCTTTAGACTAAGGGATCTATTCAGTTGCTTATTGGGACTTACATGGTATTTTGGCCAAGTCTTGGGTCGGCCCAAGTGTAGATGTCCAAGGCCCAATGGGCCGGTTTATGTGGATGTGCCAATTGACTACGGTGTGGATCCCTTTTGTTTATTCGATGGCTTGGTTTGACCAAGGGCAATCCAGTTATCTTGGAAGTGGATTGGGTTGTACTTAGATGTGATCTAAGGATCCCAGAACTTTGTGAATTGGCCAGATCATCGTTGGTATGGATCGGATCTTGTTTACTCGATCATATGGAGTAATGGTTGAATGCGATGCATCGGCCAGATTATATGGAGTGAATTATGGAAACTTGTTTTGAGTTGATCACGGCCTTACCCATCCGAATTTGATCTATGTTTGGGTCTGAGTGGCTATGATAATGGGCCAAAGGTTAAGGGTTGTGACCTTTCACCAGGTGGTTATTCATGACAGATAAGCGAGTGATCAAAATTGTTGTAAGATAGACTTTTGGGCCACATGGTCTATAAGGGCTATTGATGGCTAACTCTATTAAATATAATTTGGACTTGGATTAATGGTATGATGTGTGTCCTATCCCAAGAGGCACGAGTCACCTGGAAAGATTTTACTTGCATCAATAGGAGACAAGAGCCGCGTAAGGAATGGTGATCGATCCATGATCCATGGGTGATCCGGATCGATGGTCCTACCTTCTTTATGTATCAAGGTCGCGTCACTATGATATAGTGACCATAAGAAATGCTTGATATCAACCTTGGTGTTGGTAAAAAAGGCCAAAGGATTAGCTAAGAGCCATGAGGAAGAGTATGGTTAGTGCTATGAGTCGTGGACCATAAGTATTGAGCCTATGTGTGCTTCTTCAAGGAAGTCCGTGTATGGTCTGATTATAGTTGAGTATGGAAGTCTTGATCTACATATGGTATGGATCAAAGGGTCGGCTCTAACTTGATCAGAGATGCATTGGTTTGGAAGGCAAGGCTGATCAGGTTCGTTGGAATGTTGTTCCATGGCCGGTCAAGCCGGAGTGGAGACTCAATGAATCCAAGTCATATGGGGTGGTTGGTTTATTGTCTTAGGATCTGCTTCGTATTGTTAGTCCAGAGGATGGACATGATGTGATAAGCTGTTGAGTCAAAAGAAAGATGCATGAGCCGAGAAAGGCCAAAAGCATATCATCAACCGTTGAAGACTTCTCAATGGTTATTTAGTATGTGGGATGTTTGGCTGAATGACTAAGTACCAAAAAGAGTTTTTAATGCAGGAAAAACGTTAAGGACCAAGAGGAAACACAATGAGTTGAATGGTTCTATAGACAAGCAAGAGTAGTTTGAATCAATGGAGGACCAGTGAGCTAACAAGCTCCGTGGATGTGGCAAAGGTATGAGTTAGCGGATATATTAGTAACTTATCATCATGCTCATAGAATGGTTTAGCGAAATGGAACCTTGGATTAGTTTGAAATGCTTCATGTCAAGGATTGGTCTATAAGCTGAAATGGTAGTTAAGTGAACTGAACATGTCTTAGGCAATTAGACCAGACAAGTACATGACTGGATTAGATCAAGGGTTATACAAGAATATTCCACTTCATATTGTTGGAAATGATCTAAGCTAGGAAATGACTAGGTAGTCTTTTGCTAAGGTCTAAGTGAACCCACGCCCAAGGGTGAAATTAATTAAGAATGGTTCAATTAATAAAGAGGTTTGGCCAGTAAGTGGACCGAGCGACCTAAGCCTTCGATCGCGGCCTAGTTAGCCAGGTTTGGGTAGTACAAGTTGGTATCAGAGCATGTTTGATCCTATTCAGAACGGTGCTTAAATATGTTCAGCTCAAACCGACATTTTTCTTAAGAAATTAAGTTGATTATAAAACCTTAGTTTGGGTGAGCCAAGTGAGAGTTGAAGTAAGTAAAGTATCGTTCTTGAGAATATGGAAGTTCTGAGACGAACCAGCTTGCAGGATACAATCTCCAAGGGAAAGAGACTTATACTAGAAGGTTAGTCAATCTAGTTAATAAGAAGTATGAACAGTATTGAAAGAACGTGATGTTTTGTAGTCTAGTATGATGGGGGGTTGAGGTATATTATAAAAGCTCTTGTGAATGGTGTCAGCATTCGCAAAAGTGTGACACTTTGGGGGAGGGGTATGGGACATTCTCCAAATGTGTGATAAAACCAAGATCCTAATCATCTAGGCACCTAATGGAAGTGGAAGTATTAATTGATTGGCAATGACATGAAGGATCTTGTGAGACGTTGTTTGTGGTGTGGTCAGGAACTGAGATACTTTCAATGAGACGACAATGACGTATGATTACAACAAGATGTTGTGAATCAGTCTAAGGTACGCTATGGTTATGTTTGAGTGGCCTGGGGGAACAAGGAAATTGGAGAGGCTGATATGCTTAAGGATTTTCATTATTATACCAGGACTTGACATAGATAAGCATTACTCCTTACAGGTCCAGATGGAATTGTTGGGGCTCGACCAGTGTGGCGAGTGACCTAAATATTGGTGGTGTGGAAACACATGTACTTTTTGGTTCAAAGGCTACACATAGTTTTGTGAGTCCAGAGATGATCGGAAAGGGAATGTTCCAAATGAGAACCAAGGAATGTGGCAGGATAGTGAATGCAGCTGGAGGCCAAGTAATTCATTCGCTAGGACTGATTGAAAGCATTCTAGTGAAGATCCAAGACATGAATATGCTTATGGATCTAGTTGTTGTCCCTCTGATGAATCACGAGGTGATCTTAAGTACGGACTGGTTTGGAAAGTATTGGGCCACCATAGACTGCCATTGTGGGCGTGTACGGTTTAAGGGTGGTCAAAATCCGATTGAGTTCCAAGGAATAAAGTTGGCTTCAGGGATCTCTGTGGTTTCAGAAGTTCATGCGGGAAGGATTCTTGAGAGATCTTGTGAGGCTTACATATCCACAATCTCCACCGAGGGAGCCGACGGGAGTGGTGACTCGGACGGGGTTCCGCTGGTCAGATATTTTTAGGATGTGTTCTAAGCGCTTAAGGGCTTACCCCCTGACAGGTCGAATTCAGATCCATTTACAATAGAACTGGAACCAGGGACGGTCCCAATCTCTAAAAGTACTTATCGCATAGCTCCTGCCAAGATGGTCGATCTAAAGAAGCAATAGGAATAATTGCATGAGAAGGACCAGGTTCAGTAATGCAATCGAGTCAAGGGACGGACCAGGGTTGGCTAAAGCGATCGAGTACGAGTGAGATTTAGTCGACATTGACTATGATCTAGATGAGACGATCAATTCCAATGAGGGAAAAAGATCGCAATACAACCAAGCCGGAGAGGGACCTATGGTTGGGGTGAGATGGTTGAGTTCCAGAGTGGACCAAACCACAATATGGTTAAGTCTTGTAATGGACGAGGATGACAATTTGATCGAGTCCATGAATGGACCAGTATCAAATTATGACAAAGTTTGGTGATGGAAAGAAGTCAAGAATAAGGAGAATTATTCTAGTAAGGACTACGATCGCAATATGGTCAAGCTGCGAAAGGTTGTTGTCAGTTAAGGGATAATCCAGTACATTATGGTTATAGTCCATAATTTATTGAAGGGTCGGAACAATTTGTTAGGACTCTTGGTAATATGAGTAACCTAAAAGTTGGGAAAGTTCACTAAGACTTGTTGGTACATTGAGCGGCTTGGGGATTGGGAATAAATGAACCAAGACTCAAGTGGTGCCTCAAAGTTTCTTAGGAACTTGAATGGTTTAGTCGTTAAACTATGATATATGATATGATCATGATTGACTAGGATCATGAGATACTTGACTGCGTTCAAAATGGGACAAGGTCGAGCCATTAAGACCAAGTCTGGATAAGACTAGGGTCTAGATTATGAGATGGAGTCCGAAGGACTAGGATTTGATAAACAATATAGTCTAACAAAGACAAAATTCAAGAGAAAGACATAGACTTGGTGGATACTAGGATCATAATTTAGAAAGATTGGATCGGGTGCGACATGTTATGTCTTGGGAAACATAGGCTAGAATGAAAGATGATTATCCCAATTCGTTTGAGCAGTTTATGGAGGAACTGATACTTGGATCGGATTCGACGACAAATCCATCACAAGTATGTGAGACTTGTAATACCCCCAAATGTGGATAAGGTCGAAGGGAAAGGACATGGTTCGAGAAAATGAACCAGCCAGTCATGGGACCCCAAGGCAAGTGTGCCATGGCCTAAAAAGAAGGTTAAGTGCATTATTATGATAAGACCTAACCAAATACAAAATGAAACAAGGATGGACAAGCTGAACGAGTGATACGGTAGCTGGGCAATATGATCTTTGAAGCTCGATCAGCTGGGCTAAGCTCAAGCAAGCTTGGTTCATCTCATACTTAGTATATTCAGCTCCACCATATGGAATACTAGCTCACTTAGCTGGACCAGCTAGGGATCAGCTCATCTCAGCTAGATGCAGTGTTCCGGTCTCTGACAGTTGGGCCGGGTTTGGGTCGTGATTGGTCCAAGATGGTATGGGCCAAGGCGTCCATGCGACCAGAACATGGGCTTGGGAAATGGGCCTAGGCCCAAGATGGGCCTGCTTAGATGCAGTTAAGGGTGTGGGTAACTTCCATAGGCAAAACGATGCGATCTGGATCATTGATTAGATTAATGGCCAGAAATGATACCAAATGGATGCAACCCTTGAAAGGTAACTTCCCATTCTTCTATAAAACGAGGGAAATCCATGGGCTTGGGGAAACATTATGGCTGTATCTTAGAGCCTAAGACGCAGAGAAATTCGAGAGGGAGAAGAGAAAGAAAGAGAGAAAGAAAGAGAACAAGGCCGATATTGGTGATTTGGTTGATCCGACAAGAAGGATCGATTGTGGCAAGGAAAGGCTGACTGGAATGAATAAAAATAGGCAAAGATAAAGGACTGGGGAGGGGATCTAACACACCAAATAACACGGCCAAGGTTAGTGGAGCAATTATTGAACTATCGGCTAAAACCATCGGGTGGTCCGATTGGGTTTAAGGCCAGGGGCGACCGGTTATGTCCATTTCTCCCTTTTACTTTTGAATACTTTTTCTTCTTCTAATTTTCTGTATTTTTGGGTCTTATAGTGGGAATGACTTGGTCTTAAGCCAAGTCCAAATGAAACAAAACATTGGTCGGACGTGCGGGTGGTCCGTATGATCATGGTTATGGATCAGATGGTCTCTCTAGACTAAGGGATCAATTTGGTAGCTTGTTGGGCCTTACATGGTATTTGGGTCAAGTCTTAGGTCAGCCCAAGTGTATCTGTCCAAGGCCCAATGGGCCGGTTTGTGTGGATGTGCCAATTGACTATGGTGTGGATCAGCTTGGTTTATCGATGGCTTGGTTCGACCAAGGACAATCCGGTTATGGTGTAAGTGGACTGGGTTGTGTGTTCTAAGGATCCTAGACCTTTATGAATGAGATGGATCAAGGGTTAGACAAGAATCTTCTGTTGTATATTGTTTGAAATGATCTAAACTAGGAAATGACTAGGTAGTTTTTAGCTAAGGTCTAAGTGACCCCACACCTAAGGGCAAAATAAATTAAGAAGGGTTCAATGAATAAAGAGGTTCGGCAGAGCGACGTAAGCCTTCGACCGCGGCCTAGTTAGCCAGGTTTGGGTATTACAAGCAACATGGACATTCTCATCACCTACAACCTGAGAATTGGCTGCAGCATTCTCATCATTAGCAGCTGCTTCTGGATCAGGGATTACAGCCCCATGATCATCAAATCTCTGACTTGTTGCATTACGTAGATAACCCTCGGGGTCATGCAGATTCCCATTCTCATCCCTCATTAGCACATGAATCACGAAAATGTTGCCTGCTCGTGGGTTGGTGTTGTTCGACGAAGATGTGTTGGTGTCAATTGAGTCTCGCTCACAAGTAGTATCGATTGACGAAGAAATGTTGTTGTCAATCGATGTTGCGTGCTTCGCTTTGCGGATAGGGCATTCCAAACATGCAGGATCCAAAATAATAGATTTTTTCTTGTTGTTTTAGGTACTGCTGGGCATGCACCTGAAAGACCAAGAAAATAATTTTTTTTTTGGTAAGTAACTATAACAGAAAGTAAAACCAAGGAAAAAACTATTAATCAAGTCTAATGGCGAATCCAATGCTCCTCGGCAACGGCGTCAAATTTGATATTGCTCAAATTTCCCTAGAGCAACTTTCTCTCTCAAATAAGATGTTCAGATGTAGTACTTAGGGATTGAATCCATAGGAAGCGTGGACACACAATAGAGTAGATATATTAAGATTAAGATAGGCAATTAATTATTAAAGCAGTAAATATTAGAGAACATATTAAGAGTTGGTTTGTAAGCGATATGATAAAATAGCAAGACTTAAGGTTTCATGGAATAGAATTATGATGTATAGATGCTAAGAGTGTGTGATGAACAAGAATGCAATAGTAGGATATCCAGCTCTTGCGGTGAGTCTAATTATATGACTAAGTCTTTGATCTAGCTATCGCATGCAAACAAGGAGCGAGCGTCGATCGATATTATGGAAGGAGGGTCGATGATGCTTTCTTAGGCAAGCATTAACATCTTAATCGATATGTTTTAAAATCTAGAATAAAAATATTAGAAAGCAAAAGTAAAACTACAACCAAAAAACAATTTTATTAAATTGTAAAATCACTCAAGTACAACTTGGTATATCTGTATAATTTGGTATAACGGAAAATCAGTTATACCAAGTTATACTCCCAACTATTAAGATATAAAATCTGAAGTTCAAATTTTGGAGAAAAAGGTAGGGTAAAACAAATCTATTAATTCACTAAGAATAGAGAGTATGTGAGATTAAATAGGAGTATACGATATTAAATTATCATTTGAGAAACTGATCGAACAATTTGAGGCGTGTGGGTGCATCTACATGAGATATCAACAAATTTTAAGACATAAAAATTCTTATGTAACCAAATATATCACAAAAGTCCAACTTTCAGATGCCTAAATGCAATCTTGAATATAGGATTTAAAATGACTTTGTTTTTTTGGCTTTGCATCTATAAATTTGGCATTAGACATCATTTGCGATCGATTTCTTAAATCGTTTAATCTTTTGGTCTAATAATGTATCTAATTCATTTTCGTCGTTACTATGACTGTTATTTAATCCTTAATATAATGAAGTAAAAAATTGTGAACTAAAAAAAAGTACATAGCGGATTATTTTGAAGAAGTAACTTAAATAAAAAAGTTAAAAATTTAATTTAAAACAGAGAAAACTGTTAAACTCGATCTTATATATATACTATACTAAAAGGGAAATACTCTTGATAGAGAGAGTGTCCACCTCATATCGGAAAATCAACCAATCATATATCATTTAATTGGCACGTCGTCATTGTTTCTCGAGAACAAAACGCAAATGCTGAGTTTGGGCTCCATATTAATTTAAAAGGCCCAAATGACAAGGTCCAGATTCTTTTTCTTATCCTCCATATGTGCCCATAAAAATCGAAATACCCGAACGCTTCTCTTTGACTTCAACTTCTCCAATTCCTCTTCATCCAATCTCAGTTACTAAGCCTCATCTGGATCAATCAATCGTGCTCTTCAATACCATCTTAATGAATTCGTTCGCCTCCCTTCCTTTGTCCTTCTTTACAAACCACTTCGTAATAAGTTGCTTCCATTCAATCCCAAAAATCTTCTCCCAAGAATTGAAACTATGGCGATGAAACAAAACGGCAAGTCCCCTGTATCCACCGTCAAGTATCACATAGTTATGTTCTTCAAAGATATCTCACCAGGTACGTCATATCAGCATATTTCCAGCTGCTTCATTATTTAATTTGGCTAGGATGGTATACCAAAAGGGGAATATTCTTGATAGGGAGAGTGTCCACCTCATATTGAAAAATAAACCAATCATCAATCATTTAATTGCCATGTCGTCATTGTTTCTCTAGAATAAAACGCAAACGCTGAGTTTGGTCTCCATATTAATTTAAAAGGCCCAGATTCTTTTTCTTATTCTCCATCTGCGCCCAGAAGCATCGAAATACCCTAACGCTTCTCTTTAACTTCGTCATCTCCAATTCCACTCCATCAAATCAAAGTTACTAAGCCTCATCTGGATCAATCAATCGTGCTCTTCAATACCATCTTAATGAATTTGTTCGCCTCCCTTCCTTTCTCCTTCTTTATAAACCACTTCGTAATAAGTTGCTTCCATTCAATCCCAAAAATCTTCTCCCAAGAATTGAAACTATGGAGATGAAACCAAACGGCAAGTCCCATGTATCCACCGTCAAGTCTCACGTAGTTATGTTCTTCAAAGATATCTCACCAGGTACGTCATATCAGCATATTTCCAGCTGCTTCATTATTTAATTTGGCTAGGATGGTATACTAAAAGGGGAATACTCTTGATACGGAGAGTGTCCACCTCATATTGTAAAATCAACCAATCATAAATCATTTAATTGCCACGTCGTTATTGTTTCTCTAGAACAAAACGCAAATGCTGAGTTTGGGCTCCATATTAATTTAAAAGGCCCAGATGACAAGGTCTAGATTCTTTTTCTTATCCACCATCTGCGCCCAAAAACATCAAAATACCCTAACGCTTCTCTTTAACTTCGTCTTCTCCAATTCCTATCCATCCAATCAAAGTTACTAAGCCTCATCTTGATCAATCGATCGTGCTCTTCAATACCATCTCAATGAATTCGTTCGCCTCCCTTCCTTTCTCCTTCTTTATAAACCACTTCGTAATAAGTTTCTTCCATTCAATCCCAAAAATCTTCTCCCAAGAATTCAAACTATGGCGATGAAACCAAACGGCAAGTCCCCTGTATCCACCGTCAAGTCTCACGTAGTTATGTTTTGCAAAGATATCTCACCAGGTACGTCATATCAGCATATTTCCACCTGCTTCATTATTTAATTTGGCTAGGATGGTATACTAAAAGGGGAATACTCTTGATAGGGAGAGTGACCACCTCATATTGGAAAATTCACCAATCATAAATCATTTAATTTCCACGTCGTCATTGTTTCTCCAGAACAAAACGCAAATGCTGAGTTTGGGCTCCATATTAATTTAAAAGGCCCAGATGACAGGTCCAAATTCTTTTTCTTATTCTCCATCTGCGCCCAGAAACATCGAAATACCCTAACGCTTCTCTTTAACTTCGTCTTCTCCAATTCCTCTCTACCCAATCAAAGTTACTAAGCCTCATCTGGATCAATCAATCGTGCTCTTCAATACCATCTTAATGAATTCGTTCACCTTCCTTCCTTTCTCCTTCTTTATAAACCACTTCTTAATAAGTTGCTTCCATTCAATCCGAAAAATCTTCTCCCAATAATTGAAACTATGGCGATGAAATCAAACGGCAAGTCCCCTGTATCCACCGTCAAGTATCACGTAGTTATGTTCTTCAAAGATATCTCACCAGGTACGTCATATCAGCATATTTCCAGCTGCTTCATTATTTAATTTGGCTAGGATGGTATACTAAAAGAGGAATACTCTTGATAGGGAGAGTGTCCACCTCATATTGGAAAATCAACCAATCATAAATCATTTAATTGTCACGTCGTCATTATTTCTCCAGAACAAAACGCAAATGCTGAGTTTGGGCTCCAAATTAATTTAAAAGGCATAGATGACAAGGTCCAAATTCTTTTTCTTATTCTCCATCTGCGTCTAGAAACATTGAAATACCCTAACACTTCTCTTTAACTTCGTCTTCTCCAATTCCTCTCCATCCAATCTCAGTTACTAAGCCTCATCTGGATCAATCAATCGTGCTCTTCAATACCATCTTAATGAATTCGTTCACCTCCCTTCCTTTCTCCTTCTTTATAAACCACTTCGTAATAAATTGCTTCCATTCAATCCCAAAAATCTTCTCTCAAGAATTGAAATTATGGCGATGAAACCAAACGGCAAGTCCCTTGTCTCCACCGTCAAGTCTCACGTAGTTATGTTCTTCAAAGATATCTCACCAGGTACATCATATCAACATATTTCCAGCTGCTTCATTATTTAATTTGGCTAGGACGGTATACTAAAAGGGAAATACTTTTGATAGGGAGAGTGTCCACCTCATATTGGAAAATCAACAAATCATAAATCATTTAATTGCCACGTCTTCGTTGTTTCTCCAGAACAAAACGCAAATGCTGAGTTTTGGCTCCATATTAATTTAAAAGACCCAGATGACAAGGTCTATATTTTTTTTCTTATTCTCCATCTGCGCCGAGAAACATCGAAATACCCTAACGCTTCTCTTTAACTTCATTTTCTCCAATTTCTCTCCATCCAATCAAAGTTATTAAGCCTCATCTGGATCAATCAATCGTGTTCTTCAATACCATCTTAATGAATTCGTTCGCCTCCCTTGTTTTGTCCTTCTTTATAAACCAATTCGTAATAAGTTGCTTCCATTCAATCCCAAAAAATTTCTCACAAGAATTCAAACTATGGCGATGAAACCAATTGGCAAGTCCCCTGTATCCACCGTCAAGTCTCACGTAGTTATGTTTTTCAAAGATATCTCACCAGGTACGTCATATCAGCTTATTTCCACCTGCTTCATTATTTAATTTGGCTAGGATGGTATACTAAAAGGGGAATACTTATGAGAGGGAGAGTTTCCACCTCATATTGGAAAATTAACCAATCATAAATCATTTAATTGCCACGTCGTCATTGTTTCTCCAGAACAAAACGCAAATGCTGAGTTTGGGCTCCATATTAATTTAAAAGGCCTAGATGACAAGGTCCAAATTCTTTTTCTTATTCTCCATCTGCGCCCAGAAACATCGACATACCCTAACGCTTCTCTTTTAAATTCGTCTTCTCCAATTCCTCTCCATCCAATCAAAGTTACTAAGACTCATCTGGATCAATCAATCGTGCTCTTCAATACCATCTTAATGAATTCGTTCACCTCCCTTCCTTTCTCCTTCTTTATAAACCACTTCTTAATAAGTTGCTTCCATTCAATCACAAAAATCTTCTCCCAATAATTGAAACTATGGCGATGAAACCAAACGGCAAGTCCCCTGTATCCACTTTCAAGTATCACGTAGTTATGTTCTTCAAAGATATCTCACCAGGTACGTCATATCAGCATATTTCCAGCTGCTTCATTATTTAATTTGGCTAGGATGGTATACTAAAAGGGGAATACTCTTGATAGGGAGAGTGTCCACCTCATATTTGAAAATCAACCAATCATAAATCATTTAATTGTCACGTTGTCATTGTGTCTCTAGAACAAAATGAAATGTTGAGTTTGGGCTCCATATTAATTTAAAAGGCCCAGATGACAAGGTCCAGATTCTTTTCCTTATTCTCCATCTGCGTCCAGAAACATCGAAATACCCTAACGCTTCTCTTTAGAGCACCATTAACCCAAGGTGCTTAAGGGGTGCTTAAGGGGTGGGGCCCACAACCACCCCTAAAATTCAACTCTTAAATTGCTTAAATAAGCACCCATTTTGTTTGGGTGCTTGCACTATTTGCAGACCCCACTGACACGTGGCGGCCCGCAATTGGTTTATCTTTTTTTTTAAAGAAAAACAGAAAAAAAAATTAAGCACCCCAAGTGGGGTGCTATGGTTAATGGTGCTCTTAACTTCGTCTTCTCCAATTCCTCTCCATCCAATCTCAGTTACTAAGCCTCATCTGGATCAATCAATCGTACTCTTCAATACCATCTTAATGAATTCGTTCACCTCCCTTCCTTTCTCCTTCTTTATAAACCACTTCGTAATAAGTTGCTTCCATTCAATCCCAAAAATCTTCTCCCAAGAATTGAAACTATGGCGATGAAACCAAACGGAAAGTCCCCTGTATCCACCGTCAAGTCTCACGTAGTTATGTTCTTCAAAGATATCTCACGAGGTACGTCATATCAGCATATTTCCAGCTGCTTCATTATTTAATTTGGCTAGGATGGTATACTAAAAGGGAAATACTCTTGATAGGGAGAGTGTCCATCTCATATTGGAAAATCAACAAATAATAAATCATTTAATTGCCACGTCGTCTTTGTTTCTCCAGAACAAAACGCAAATGCTGAGTTTTGGCTCCATATTAATTTAAAAGGCCTAGATGACAAGGTCCAGATTCTTTTTCTTATTCTCCATCTGCGCCCAGAAACATCGAAATACCCTAACGCTTCTCTTTAACTTCATCTTCTCCAATTTCTCTCCATCCAATCAAAGTTATTAAGCCTCATCTGGATCAATCAATCGTGCTCTTCAATACCATCTTAATGAATTCGTTCGCCTCCCTTGTTTTGTCCTTCTTTATAAACCAATTCGTAATAAGTTGCTTCCATTCAATCCCAAAAATCTTCTCACAAGAATTGAAACTATGGCGATGAAACCAAACGGCAAGTCCCATGTATCCACCGTCAAGTCTCACGTAGTTATGTTCTTCAAAGATATTTCACCAGGTACGTCATATCAACATATTTCCAGTTGCTTCATTATTTAATTTGGCTAGGATGGTTTTGATTTCATAATGTTTTTTTGCATCGTCATTGAGTGCATAAATAGTGTATCTCTGCCGTAATTGGTATTCATTCAGAGGACTCACATGGAACTGAACCAGTTAATAAAATCACAGACCTTTTTTACCCACCATAACATATGGGTCTCATGTTATTATTCATTGTTTGCAGTGAAGAGCCCCAGACTGGATGGTATACAAGCGTTACAAGTAAGCTTAAACTTTCACTTTGATGTTGATTAAACCAAGACTGAAAAAAATGGAGTAATGATTCTTTATGTCTAAATTTTTATGTTGCTCTTTCTTTCTCTAGACTAATTCTTGGAGATAAATGTGCATGCAATAGTTTATCCAAATTTCTTCTTCACATTCCCCCATTATTACTGCAGAGATGCTCCCATGTATTTGGAATGGGCTCTTGGAAAAATTTTAAAGCCTAAAACACTTCCGGAAAACAATTAAAAGAAGAGTGATGTTGGGGAAAATGATATGGTAAGAGTTAACTTGGAGCAAGAGGTTGAAATCAATCATGACGTATCTAAGGTATGTACAATTATGTTAGCTCTGGGTGTCGTAACCTGATATCATATGCTCTACCAGTTTGATTGTGGTTGACATATCCTAATTTTTCTTAGCTTGGCAACTATAGTTAGTCTTACCTTATGTGGCTATCTAAGGGTTTAGTAATATCTTGCAACTCTCGGGCTATGTACTGCATAATTTCTGATCCATTTTGTAGACGAAAAATTACCTAAGTATCTTTTGATTTTAGTCTGTTTGGACATGTGGACAAGTATGCAATTGCTGATATTTTTGTCTTAGGCGTTTCTCGATTATTATTCTTTTCGCTGCAACAGCTACAAAGATTCTAATATTAGCCTCTGTTGTAGTTAAAAATTGTATTGTGTTTACAATTTTCAGAAACATCAAACAACCTTTATTCATGTTTCTTTGTTTTATGCATATCAAGAGTCTCAGGCTTCCAAAGCTGAATATCGGAAAATACGCATGACATGCTTTTTTAATTCATGAAAATGCAAGAAAACACAAAAAAAAACGTTAACGAGCACCCATCTTTACGGAAGCTATTTGTTAAGGCCTTGAGTTGCACTCCCCTCTCTCTCAAACTTTTTCATCTGGATGCATTCTTGACTATTTATTTACTGTCGTTGCAGATTATCGGGTGATAAGTGGGCCAAAGATGATAATAGCATGGAAGAGAAGAGGCGCCGTTCAGATGACAAATTTCAGGAAAACAATAGTCCAAAAGATGGAGAACTGCAGAATAGCCAGATGCCCTCTAATAAAAAAAGTTTTGTGTTGAACATAGTATGATATTGTCATATGCTTTTGGTCAAATTACGAAATAATTTAATATCATTTACACTTTCTATATAGTAGAATTTTTTCGTTTCTCTTATTTTATTTTTTAGTGTTTTGATTAAAGAATAATATGACACAGTCCTTTGCAATATGGCGCCTTTGTTTACAATTTTTCTTATAATACAATTAATGACCACTTTGTAATTTGACTGCTGATTGTTAATGTTTTTTCTCCAACTGATTTTGTTACACAGAAAAAATACTTCAGTAATGTGGAGAGTAATAAATTGTAGGTTAGATCCAAATGAGATATAGCTGCATATATATGAGAAAATATTTCTCATGCTGCATATACGCGGTCTTAAGTTTGACCATTTGGTCAGAACCATGAGTGCTTTCACTATGATTATAACAAGGAGTGCTTTTACTATGATTATACTTCCGCACATCAAATTTTGAGTCACCAGAAAACGTAGATATATGTTTATTAATTTATGTTTTGTTATGATTATACTTGCCATAAATTTGTTATGCTGACGGAAATCCTATTTCAGATGTTATTTTCTTTGTTATTTGCATTATATAAGCTTACGTAGAGATATGTCGATAAAGAAAAGAAAAATACTCTAAGATAAAATTAAAAAAAAAATTTTATCATAAAATAGTTTAATGAAACAATGATCAAATTAAATTTTATTAAATATATATATATATATATATATATCCTTTAGATTTATTATATAAATTTAGAGTTTACAGATAAGGGATGAAGTTTTGAAAAATTAATTTTTTAAAAAAAAATAAATATTAAATTTTTCATCAGTCATTTTTTGTTTTTGAAAAAATTACCCTAAAAGAAACTACAAATTTCGTTATACTCAAGTCTCATTCTTAGCATATGAGAATTTGATAGCCTAAATACAATCATAAGTAGGAAAAATACAAATCATATTCTAAATACATTTTCACAAAACAAAAACGAAGTAATTCATTTTATTTTGATAATGCGAAAACAATAAAAATTGAAACTTAATAATGTACAATTAACTAATTCATCATATTTTGATAATGCTAAAACTATGAATATTGAAACTTAATTATTGATATATAGCCTACAAACAATGGAATCACAATTAATAATAACATCTAATAAAGAAACATCAAACACAAATATCCAACCAAAAACGAGGACAATCTATGGGATCACAAAACAATCAAAATATATGTAAATATTACACATTCTGTTTCATATTAAATGCCTTTATAAAAAATTTTTTGTTACAAAATAAGTGTCGTTTTAGACTTTTAGTGCAAACTTTATTTATTTTATACTAAAAATATTTATCTATTGGTTGAAATATGGTTAGGTATATATGTAATTATCTTTTTATATCGGAAATATGCAAAATTAATTGTTTTCTTAATCCGTGTGTAAAAATATAAAGTGACACTTTATATGAAACAGATGGAATACCATCTAATTAAATAAACAATATATTTCAAGCAAGTTATATGTGAATCGATTTTTTAAAAAATATTTTTTAAAAAATTACCGACAAAGGGGTATAATGTATAATAATATAATGATTTATTTTTCCAATACCAAAATTATATAGATCAAGAAAGAAGTTTTTTCGAACGGCCAACTTTGACATTATCTCAGTCAACTTTTTAAAACCTCTTCCAACAATAAATATATATATATATATATATATATATATATATATATATATATATATATATATATATATATACGTATTAATAAACATATATGTTGGACAGGTGAACATGATATTTCCTCAATATATATTATACAATACTTCCTACATTTTTCACAAACTGTTTTTATTTAAAGACGGAAAAGAAATTACATTGACATAAAGAAAAATACCTAACAATTGAGGAAAGTAATTTGCTATGGAAACGTGCAACAAGAAAAACGGTAGAAATGTTAACATTTACGGATATTTTCAAAAATAGTTACCAAAAAATTCATTTATTCAGTTCCAATAACTGTCCAAAATATCAAAAGAACAATTGGCCGGGAAGAGTAGAAATATGCACTGGTTTATTTGGATTATAAATTGCCAACCGGTCATTATACCGGAAAAAAAATCACGTATCCAAAATTTCTTTCTGATGTTAAATACATAATTTATAAACACTAAACAAATATATAACTTATATAGCTAGAATTTCGAGTATTGAAGATAATCAAATCTTATCATGAGGATTTAATTTGAGTTATGAAAGTACAGATATGTTGTCATATAGATTTTCATTTTTCAATTTCAAGCACTTAGTGATCATCATCAATAAAAATAGGATGCTTACCGTATGTTATATTCGTACTTCATCTCAATTACCATTTACACTAACAAGTATACTCATCTATGAAACAAAAAAAGAACAAAGAGAGATTTTGACCATCTGCTTATTTTGTAAAAAACACATGACACCAATATTACAAAAATTAAAACAAATCCACAATTTTCTCTAGAAACATTTCATTCACCACTAAACATACAAAAAAACCAAAATAGGTCAATCAGTTATAAAAATAGTTCTTATACAAATAATATCTTTAGATGTATCACTAGATGATGTAACATATATAACAAAATGTTGAAATTAGCATCTATGGTTTAAGATTTAAATTGAGAATAATTTACTTCACTAATTGAATTTTTGCTCATTAAAATTAAATACCAAGCAACTATCTAGTGTTATACCAAATAATTAATAAAAAGATAAAACAAATTATGAGCCTATTATTATGGTGTAGATGGCAACAATTCTAAGGTTGATAATATAATTCATACTTCAAAATTATTTGAAATAAACATATTTAGCAGAAACACCTGTAATAATTTATGAAGAAATATCTTCTTCTATTAATTAAATCTAATATTCTACATCTTCCAATTTTTTTGCTACAAGTTTCTAAATCATAATCCGCGCGTAGCAAAAACATAAACTTTCATTTAACCATTTTAACTAGAATAGAATCCGCGCCATGCGCGATTAAATTTAATTTTTAGAGATAAACATTTATTTTACTGTATAAATTGTTTAAGTTTGTTGTTTCTACCTTTTAGAAGAATTGTATGTCGTCACGGAGCTCTGCATACCTAATATAAGTATTTGTATATGAAGTGACAGCGAGAAGTCTACACCAACTCTAACTTTAATGTGTCAGTTTGACCTACTAACATTAACCTTAATTTTCCATCCATTTCATATGGTTTGAGATCTTTAGAAATTTTATTTTTATATGATCTATTTTGAATGTGTTTTACGCTTTTTAATTAAATATATTAGTAAATATATGATATGTCAAAAAATAGATTTAATATACATGATTTCGTTTATAACTGATTAGTTTTTTGATAAATTATAAACATTAAGGAATGTAAGAAATGTGAATTGTTTATTATATAGATATAATTTTATTTTCGAAATACATTGTGGTTGGTTTCGGATTAATGACTAATTTGATTTAAATTGGTTTAATATATTTATGATAAATTACATGTATAAATAAATATGTTATATATGTAATTTAAATGATTTAGATGAACATTTGTTTAATAGTCCAAAATTAAAATATAACACATGAAAAACAAAATATGACTCAAATTTAATAGATTAGATATATTTTAATATCTTTTTATTTAAAACATAAATCCATATTTAAAATAATTCTTAAAAAATTAGATATACTTTGAAAATAATTACTTTAATTTGTAATTATCAATTAAATATAATTAAATATTTTATATGTTTTAAAATTTTTATTTTGAAATCAAAACTGAGTTAATGTTAATTTATAAGTATATTTTAGTAATAATTATAAATTATATTAATGAATTACAAATTTTTTTTTAAAAAAAGATTCTAAAAAGATATTGTTAGATTTTGTTTAAAAAAATTGTTTAATTACTTTTGATTAAGATATTAAAAGATATTATAATTAAATTATGTATATTTTGATTAAATTTTTAATAGTTGGTCCAAATAAAAATATCATAGATCAAAAAATCATAGGACTCTAATTTAATAGATTAGATTTTTAATTTTAAAGTTATTGATATTAAACATTTTTTACCGAACAGTTTTAGATAGGCGAAAAATCTTCTCTATTAAAAGAGAAGTACAAATTTATCTACCATAAAAAAGTCACAATAGGTCCATTTTCATAATTACATATATTGATTATTTACATTAATTATCTGAATATATAAGATATCTAAAAATCTTATAAAATATAAAGATATTAAATTACAAATTTGTTAAGAAAAATCTAACAAAATCTTACTAACATTTTAAATATCTTTTAATTAATAAATTAAATAATTTCGTAACTAATTCTATAATATTGTTATAAATAATTTAAAATAAAAATTTATTAAAAAATAAAAATTAAATTATATCCGGTTTTTATAATTATTTTTATATTATATTAAAATAAAATAAATATAGGAATTAAATATGACAATGATATTTAATATTTAAATTAAAATATTTTAAAAAAAATACTTTCATTTAAATAAAAAATATTATTTACCATTTAAAAAATACTAAAATATTATTCACCATTTAAAAGGAATAAAATTTATAAATTATGTCATATTTTATATAAACTAAAAATAAAATTGTTAATATATGTTAAAAAATTATATCTACAACTATATATTATCTATTTTATTTTAGAATTACAATAACATATTATCTAAAAATGATTATATACAAAATATAACATAATATAGCTAACACTTACTTTAAATATTATTTACAAAATATGTGTTATTCAAAAAATTTAATTGTTTTAATTCATTTAAGAAACAAAAAAATCAAATATAAATATACATTTAGTGTTTATTTTTGATTATGACAAAATATTTTGAAAATTTTATAAATAATTTCATCAAAATTTCAGTTTTTTATATAAAATAATGCATTAGTTTAGTAAAAAAAAATTAAATATAATTTTTTAAGCTTAAAAGTCATAAAAATTAAAAGTTACCCGAGTCTAGTCAATTATTACATAGATTGAAGGTAACTTTTTCACGTATCAAAACGGCTAGGTAAAAGAAAGTTTAAAATAGACAAGTTTTTAAGAGTTAGAAATTGAAATGGTTTAAATAAAAGTTAAAGATGAATTTTCTTTTTTGGGTAAGTTGGAGGTTTGTTTGGCAGAGTCCGCTCAATGTTTGAGAATTGATATCCCAGTTAGTAATAAGCTTATCTCGGCAACCAAACAATATCTTCCCAACCCTTATCTCATTAACAAACAACATTACTCGCGAAATTATCAACTCAGGGTTTGGCCGAATACAGCAATGGCGAAGAAGAAAGAGCTCTTATCCAAAGCCCCGTGGAGAGGCGACGACGATGACTCCGACAAGTTCAGCGGCGCAAAGCTCAAAGTCACCAGAGAATCAGACGGTATGTCGAAGATGCACGTCCCTAGCCGAGGATCCAATAAAGGTAGTCTCGACGATGACGAAGATTCCCTCGAGATCGATCCACAGCTTCGCTACAGCTTCAATCGAAACTATCAGGTCTCCTTTTGCAGTAATTAAGGTCACTTTGTATCTTGAGATACCATATAGCTTGCTTGCTTGTAAAGTCTGATAGTCTTTATTATTCACACAGTTCCTGCAAAGAGTGTTCACTATAGACACTTTGGTGAAGCCTCTACCTCCTGCCATGGCTTACAATGTCTCTCGCAACTTGAGCTTCTTCACCCGCATTTTCACTCAGTTCTTTGGTGAGACTAGTCGTAATGTTTTTCTTTTCATGTCATACAAGTTGTGATGACAGTGTTTTCAACCTTGTTTTGTTTTGATGGTGTGCAGATCCCGAAGGCATTGCAAATGCACAGAAGTCTCTTGGGTTGGGACACGAAGACAAAGCTCGTCGTGTTCGTTGAGATTCCAACATTTTTAAGTACTTGTGAACGTTCTTGTTTGGTTATTTAAGTATGTCTTCATAAAAGATGTTCTGTATGCTTTTTTTCTGAAGTACAATGAAGAGTCCAAGATAAGCACTAGACGTTACCTATGTCCCTAGCTTAGTTCCATATATTCCAATGTCAAAACCATAAAATACTAAATCTTAAACCAAGGAAACTAAAAATCAACTCAAAGTCAAATTTGTCCAGCATAACAAAAGATGGAAAGATCCACATGCAAATGCGTCTTTAGTAACACTTATAACACACTTAGTCTGTTATGATAAAACCATAGAATGCATAAATAAGAGAAGCAGCCCTTATCAGAGACTTCAAAGAAGCTGAGGTATCTGAATCACAGATTGATGCACTTTCCAAGTTTTTTCTGGAGTTCCTTTGTTTCTTTCTCTGCTTTCTCCAGATTCTCTCTCAGCTTCTTGATCTCATCGCTCGACCGTTTCTGAGCTTCATTTGCTCTCCTTTCAGCTTCAAGTCTTGCTGCTTGTTCTTCACCTAGCTGCTTTTCCAGCCTCTTTGCCGTTTCTCTCAGCTTTGTCTCCACCTGGAAAACAACAATAACAAAAACAAAACACAAAGCGGAGTTTGATGCAACAAATCAAGGTATACATCAGGACATTTTGCAAAGCTACTCAATATTTTCAACGTTTGTAACTTGTGTAGTGAAGTTGAAACTCTGTTAAACATCCATATATTTTGCGGCTAACATGAAACTACCTTTAGGAAGATCAGAGATTAACACTGTAATAAAGACTTATAAAATTTAGTTACCATCTCTGTGATGCGGCTAAGCTGCCGGTCATATGATATCTCTATTTGCTTCTTGAACTCAGATATCTCATCCTTTGAATAACCCTTGAGCGATTCAACCTCCTTTTTCTGGTCACGTAGCTTGATAGCCTCTTCCTGAGAAAGCAATCATAATAAGTATTTCTCTGCTTCAAAACACACATTAAAGGAAGACATTATAATCAACAGTTTCACCTGAAGCTCATGGAACAATTCATCTGTAAAGGGTTTTCCATTGTTCTTTCTAGAGATGGAATCAACAAGTGAGAGAAGCCTCTGAACTTGCCCAGCTTTCTTGCGCTTATCCTTAGTCTTGTTATCAAACAGTACCATTCGATTGTCACATAGCTCAAGCATCTCCTACAAACCAAACAGGTCGTACATAAGTAAGCTGCAATTAAAACTCCTTTTAGGAAAAGGCAAGAAACAAAAGAGAAAAGATACTGACTTTCAGAAACTCAGGGCACGCCTGAGCCAAATACTCCTCCAATGTCTCTTCATTCTCTTCCAACTCGTCACCACCAGTAAACACAATGATCATGTAATCAGCGATTTTACTACCAAACAGCGTTTGCAAGTGATAGAGAGCAGACTTCTCCTCTTCTGAAAGCCGACCCCTCACAGAGAACACCAACAGAACAGCATGGATCCCATCTTCAGCCAAAGTCATGCATCTCACAATCTCTTTACAGATGAAAGCAGCTGCCATAGACACATCAAACAGACCTGCAAAAAGATTACCAGATAAACCTCACATAACAGGCAGATCAAACTGTAGCACAACTAGACTTGGGATTTGACAATTAGGTTACCAGGAGTATCAACGACATTGATGACCTGCCCATCTTCTTGTGTAACTCTATGTGACTCGCATGTGGTTGTCACTCCTAGAGTACTTACTCTTGACCTAAAGGCTTTCTTTCCAAGGATGCTGTTCCCTGTTGCACTCTTTCCGTTTCCAGTACGCCCCACGAGAACTAGGGTTCGATTAGGGTTTGAGGATGAAGCAAATTCCCAATCATCTTCCATCAAATCTCCACCCATCTTCAAAAAACTCATATACCTTCCTTAAAAAAATACAAATAAATAATTGTTGATCACTAAAAGGTCTAGACCTATTAAAGTTCTAATCTTTGACAGAGTAATCAGAAGGTTAAAAAAAAAAAACAAGTAGTTTACACAGCAACTAGATTATCAGGTTTCCGACAGTAACATTACTTGCTTGCAAAGAGGAATTAAAACTCCAAGACAGAACAGAACTAGAATAATCAGCAGATCAAAGACAAACGATAAAGTAAGTTAAAGGAGATAGAAGATTACTTGTTGCTTAAAAAGAGGAAAGCTGAAACGACAAAGAAAGTTTAGATAACAACAAAGCAAATATCTTTTGCAGCAATTTATACGGGAATCAGTAAACCTGACTACACCAGAAGAATTCTTCCTTCACTTTATACAAACTGGTAGTTATCACGTGCCACGCGGATCACCTTAGTAGAGTTATCATATACCGTAGGATGTAATATTCTTCATCCTACAGCCAATATGAGATGATGTTAATAACCAGTTAAAACGCCTACTTCGTAAATACTCAAACCAAAGACCCGTCCTCAGAGCAATTTTCTTTTCTTTGAATATATCTCACTTTTATGAAGAGGAATGTATTAGAAATATATTTACGATTTACGCTGTTGAAAATAAATAGTTTACTGAATTATTTTCTTCAAACAGATTTTCTCAAAAAAATTTTAAACAGCTTTATAGATTATTAAATTTTCCAACTGAAGATAATTATACTTTTTTGAAATTATTATTAAATATTGCATAAATTGTGCTTATGGTTTGTTATTATCTACTATATGATTCTCTATGTTCTTGCACAAATATAAATATTAAAAAATAACTAAATTAGAATAATTGATAAATATTTTTTTTCGTTTATTTATATTTTTGAGTTATATGCATGAAATCAAATAAACAATTGTATTACATATTATTATATTTTATCTTAATTACATATATGATTTTAAGTATAATATTATGATTAGTTATATATTTTTATTTTGATATTTTCGATTGCA
Organism: Moricandia moricandioides; assembly: GCA_905132885.1. NCBI lineage: Eukaryota > Viridiplantae > Streptophyta > Magnoliopsida > Brassicales > Brassicaceae > Moricandia > Moricandia moricandioides. The sequence continues at coordinate 53,975 of CAJHQQ010000626.1, read as the reverse complement.
TTTATTCTTTCTAACTGAACACCAATTTTTAATTAGGTTAAGATTGAATTTTTATTTTTTTTAAATTTTATTTAGTTTGGTTCATATTTTAGATTTGTAAATATATTTTATATAAAACGGTTATTATAATTTGATATATGTTTTATGAAAATATAAGATATAAAAAATTAGAGTAAGGAAGTTATTATAAAATTAGTGGCATCAACAATGCCAACCAATGTTATGTCCTGTATCTAATTACCAAAAAATGGTCACAAAAAAATTTATAAGTGCAATTGCACATTTTTGATGGAGCAGTAGTGGAAATCATAAAACTATGCATTGGTTTTCATGAGACAGAGTGTGCAACGAAAATGACAAAGAAAGAATAGGATCTTGAGATCTGTAAAATTATAATCCTATTATGTTAACGAAATAACTACGGAGGTTGATTGAAAAACCAAAATTTTTATTTGCAAAGTTTTTTTAATAGGAAGATAATATATAAAATTAGATCTTTTGGATCCAATAAAATTATTCTCCCCGTTATATGATGGGGAATATTACTTCAGTTCAATCTCTAGTTAATATATGACTAATCAAAAGAGTGAGAACATGAAAAAACATCTCAGTATAATGACCCATGTATCTTCTCTCATTGCCCCATGTTAGCAATACAAAAACAAAATCAAAACCAATTTTTAAACATCTACTCTATTAAAATAGAGTCCTAAATTTATCTACCATAAAAGTTATCATTAACTTTTGGACTCTTTCAAGTTTGTTAGAAAAATGCATAATTTATGGACCATTTAGTTTAATACACTCTAATTTAATTATTACATATATCTTACTTCTTTTACAAATGAAACCGGCCAACTTAAATTAAACCAACATCTAATCTCTTATAAGTAAACCAAATTAAATTAACTATACAATAATTTTCATTGAACCACACAAATGATATTTGACGACTTTAATACTCTTTTCTTCTAATTTGGTTGATTCTAATCTCTTACAAACATCATCATCATACAAATAACATCAATATGTCTTATACACTATGCCTCTATCATTAGATTGTCATCAAACCATTATTACGAACATGTATCATGCTTATCATAAAAAGTTAAAAACAATTAAACTACAAATAAAATTAAAACATAAATACAAATCTATATCATAAAATTGTTCCGCCCTTGAAAAGGGCGGGTCAAAATCTAGTTTTACTTAAGATGGCAAATCTAATTAATTTAGTGCATTTCCCTCAAATGTGGATTTTCTTAACGCATACATCCATCCCAGTTATGTGCAATTCATTTAGGACACAGTGATTAGTCGATTACCTAAGCGAATACATATGATTGGCAATTCACGTAACAAGGCATGTATACAGTTAGATCAGGGTAGTAGAACGGAAAATCTATATCCAGATTTGTGGTTACATGACTACTGCGGTTTACCACATGATGTGAACCTGGACGAGCTGAACGATGTGACCCTTACTTAGGCGAGCTGGTTGAGCTGAATCGGACTAACACTTACCTGGGCGAGCTAGTTGAGCTGAATCAAAGTGACACTTACCTAGCTGAACTGGATGAGCTGAATACTCAAGTGATCTGGACTGACACTATCTTACAAGAGCTGAGCTGGACTGACACTCACTTGGACGAGCTGAGCGAGCTGGTTCCATCTTCCGAGCTGGTTCGACCACCCGAGAAGCTACAATCGATCAACTCCATTTTTGATGAACCAATCCCATCTCTTGAAGGTTCTAAGACATATTTATGGGACAAACTACTCAGAGAATGTAAGGAACACATTTTGGATCAGTTGATCTTTTGTGATTTAGTTTGGGCCGAAATAAGGATCCAAAAGAAGTTGCTTTGTTTTTTTTTTGGAAATGGATTTCGACCAGGCCTTACACAAGTGATTCATTATCCCATTTTTCATGAAGAGAATACCAAGAGATCTCCAGGAGAATTCAAGGTCGTGGGAGGCCAAGGGGCATTCCAAGTTTCAGTCACAACAATAATTTAGTCAAGTCTTTGTTTGCATTTTTCTATGTCTTGTTTTTAGCTAAGTTTTTTAGGTTTCTACAACTTGTAAAACTATAATAAGGGGCCTAAGAGCCACGAAATAAACAGACTATTTTGATTAAGAAAACTTGTTTGTTGAGAGTAATTCTCCTTGTTCTTTTGGAACATTTTGATTTCTTAGTGTAGTATCTAAGAATCAAACCGGTGTATCAAGGGTTATTCCGCAATATCTTGTGTGACCATTCTATCATCAAAGTGTGTTGTGAAGTGTATAAATAGTTCAGGTGTCGAGTTCTTACACTCTTCATTGGTTCTACACTGATCATCATTCGGAGGTTCCACCGCCTATCTTCTTAGAATCATTGCTAGCATTAGGCATTGGATTTTATATACCTTATATTGGGTATACACGTGACCAAGAGGGTTATGATTATCCCCATAACATCCTCAAGTGCATTCAGGGACATAAACTTGACCAAGGTTGCATCACCAAAGGCCAAGTAACCTAATATGCCAACAATACCACAATCGAATAATATGTTGATGTAGAACTTTAGGATCAAAACCACAGAGAACTGGAGACTTATAACACCAAGAATACACAATTTAAGTTGTCAAACATAATCAACTAAGAAAATAGGAAAATGGGATGAGTCTAAACTAATGAAATAGAAAGAAAACTAAAACTAACTACAAGATAAAACAAGAAAAAAATAAGCTCTTAGGTAAGGTAATTGATTAGAGATGATTAACTTCAGATTTAAGTTGTCAAACATAATCAACTAAAAAATTCTATAGGTATAAATCACAATTGAATTGACTAAACCACTTCCGTGACAATAATCCCTATGCTATTCATGCATCAAACGTCAATTCCCATTGGTCTAACACAATTACGCATGCATGAATCACAAGTCTACTAACCACTAGAAATATCTAGAATCAATTTTCATTGGCTAAACATATAAATGACAATATTAGGTTGGTTAAAACATTTCATCGAACATCCATCTTTTACCCTAATCTACCAACCTCAAAAGCTCTAAAAATCTACTCAATAAAATCCATCACAAACCAAAATATTTTCACAAATCCTTGAAGAACTATGTTTATAGAAAAGTAGATGATATATAAAAAAAGAAATACTTGGATTAAAAGAAGAAATCACATGAGACTAAGTCTAAGAACAATAGAAAATAACAAAACTAAGTCTTATGTAGCTTAGGGTTTTCAATCCCTTAAAATACCCTTTAATAGGCAATAGAAACAAACCGGGTCGACCCGGGACAAACCGGATCAACCCAAGATAGAAAATGGGTAAAGTGCTTTATGGGTGCCGACCATAGACGGGCTTGGTCCGCTGAACTTCAAACTTCATGTCTAGATTCCATGGACGGGATTGGTTTGTGGAATCCGGCCACGGTTTTCCCATCATCAACTCAACCATACTGCCCATATTCCGTGGATCGTCCTTGCCCGCGGCCGACCACATTCTTTGATCTTTGAAATTTTCCTTGCCCAAATTTTCCAATCTTCAACTTGAGCTTCTTTAAACCTAAAACACACAAATGTATACACAAATACAATATATATTCCTAAATTCAATCTAATGAAAAAAATATGATAAAAATGAGTGCTAAAAAGAGGTAGAAATACAAGACATCAAATCCCCCCCAAACTTGCTCTTTACTTATCCACAAATAAACTTTCAAGAACAAAAAAAAAGATGAGGCTTGAAGATGGGAGCTCATAACCAAAATAAACATTTTCTAGCCCTCAACATGATATCCTAAGAGAAACATAACAAATAACCTTAGCAACTCTCTTATTATACTCTAGCTTCTAAAGGCCTATCAATACTCTTATGGCTCTACACAAACTGTAATGCTCATCAATCCAGAAGTCCTCAAAACGAACTCTCACATCCAATTAAACATGCATACATGGTGAATTCTTGCAAATGGAGACTTTAACTCAATCATTTAGTTTGGTGAGTGAAAATGGCTTAATGTAAAGAAAGAGGGGATTTCAAATGCATCTTTTAAAGTGATTTTCACTCAAGAACATGAGCTTGGTCAATATGCAAAATGTATCTAAGAAAAGGAGCAATTCATGCATACATAGATTGGTTCTCATCATTCTATACATTTTTCCTAAATGATTCAAGTTCTACCCTTTTTTTTTCATCCAAAAACCCATAGATAATACCCACACTTTTATCTCTCACCCAATAAACACTCTTTTTCTTTGACTCAACCAACTAAAGACTTTTTTCTTTGATTTCACTTAGCTCAACGTTTTTTTCCTTTTCTTTTTCTTTCCCCACTCTCTTTTGTTCTTCTTTTCTTTTATTTCAGGGGTTTCTATTTAATATATCTAGAACTTTTTTTTCTTATCTTTTTTACCCCTAGTGGTTGTCTTTCTTTTATCACTCTCTTGTTCATCTCTCTCTCCCCATTCCCAAGATTTTAAGCGGTAAAGCACACAAAACCAACCATCATGCTAAATACTAACCCAAATGAGGTCCTAATGCTAGCAAAGATGAGAATAAACCTATGTCGCTCCCAATACTCTCAAGATTTTGCACATGACAAACTATCAATAAGACGTCTTACTCAAGCAAATCAATGATGATTTCAAAGAAAAAGAGGATCCGAAAATTGGGCTCGGAAAATAAACTCGAATAAGGGGAAGAAAAGGAAAGGCGGCCCACCTTGGAGACCTATTTAAAGAAGAGCAAAACAAGGAGAAAGAGGATCCAAAAATTAGGCTCGGAGGCTATTTATTGTTAACTTTAGGAGAACTTAGAATCTAGGCGGCTAGAGTAGCGAGTTTTGATAGTTAGAACCTTTTACTGTTCTGTTTCTTCTGTTCTCCACTACTGACGAATTTCCGTCCATCTTGTTTTTGGTGAATCTCTGTAACTTTACTTTGTCTTAATCAATAAAACACCTCTGTGCAATCTCTTTCGATATCTTGTTATTGTGTCTTTTTCGTATTCGTGTGTTTACGCAGGGAATCCATGACCTTAAGGAAAGTTAGGATTTCTTGACTTTCCTCCTTTCATGAAAATCGAGAGTGCAAATTTTGGTTCCCACAGTTTGGCACTAGAAGGAGGAGGGGTCAGATTCTCTAACACTATAATCACCGAACGATCAGGAAGCGGTATGTCTAACCAAACAGACAGCACCACTATCTCTTACAAGGATAGAGCGATGAACGATCAGGCCAAACCTCACAATGATCTTATTGTCATCGAGTTGACAATCCAGGATATCAATATCGCAAGAGTATTGGTAGACACTGGAAGCTTGGCCGATATTATCTTTAAAGATACCCACGAAAGAATGAAAATTAAGCTCTCTGGAATCACAGAGAGTCTGAGTCCGATAGTGGGATTCTTGGGAGACGCTACCATGACCATCGGCTCAATTAACCTTGCGGTTAAACCTAGGAGCATAACCAAAGTCGTGGAATTTTTAATCGTCAATCGTCCTACTTCGTACAACGCAATCATGGGAGTTTCATGGCTAAATTCCAAGCAGGCTATACCGTCGACACACCACTTGTCTGTCAAATTTCCGACTTTAATCCGGAATCAAAAAAAATCTAGGGAGACCGAAAAATATCGCAAGTCTGTTTCACCGTGGAATTAAAGCGAAAGCATTCAATGGCAGAAATTATTTCGAAAAAGAAAGAAATCGACTTCCGTCGAAAACGCCCTAGAACAAGATGAAACGAAAATCTTTTGGCAATTACGGAAAGCTGAGGCCTTAGAATAAAAGGGCAAACCAACTTGTGAACCCATCGTGTCAATATGTCTTGACAAGAAATTCCCTGAGTATTGCGTTGAAATCGGAGCTAACCTTTGTGAGCCCTTGAAAATGGAGCTTATAGCCTGTCTGAAAAAGAACCTATACACGTTTTCTTGGGCTGCGGAAGACATGCCAGGGATCAACATCAACAAAATATGTCATGAACTCAACGTCGACCCAACTTTCAAACCCGTGAAACAAAAAAAAAAGACGAAAGTTGGGACCAGAACGCACCACCGCAGTCAATGACGAGGTTGATAAACTCCTCAAAGTCGGATCCATTACGGAGGTCAGATACCCAGACTGGCTCGAAAACCCCGTTGTGGTAAAAAAAAACAGAAAGTGGCGAGTTTGCGTTTATTTCACCGATCTCAACAAGGCATGTCCTAAAGATAGCTTCCCATTCCCACACATCGATCGCTTGGTAGAAGCAATGGCATGGAACAAACGCATGTCTTTCATGGACGCTTTCTCGGGATACGACCAAATTGTGATGAATCCCGACGATCGTGAGAAAGCCGCATTCATCACAGATCGCGGCACCTATGGTTACAAAGTTATGCCTTTTGGTCTCAAGAACGCATGCGCGACTGACCAACAACTCGTAAACCACATGTTCTTCGAGCAACTCGGAAAAAATATGGAAGTTTAGATCAATGATATTCTCATAAAATCTCTCAAAGGACGCGATCACGTCCCCGACCTGCAAGAATGTTTCGAAAGACTAAACCTACATAACTTGAAACTAAACCCTGCCAAATGTAGGTTTTCGGTGGCATCAGGGGAGTTCCTCGGATATCTAGTCACATATCGTGGAATCAAAGCTAACCTAAAAAAAATCAATGCACTGATCGAAATGGCCTCTTCAAGGACAAAGCGAGAAGTACAAAGGTTAACATGGAGAGTAGCAGCGCTGAATCGCTTCATCCCGGGATCAACTGAAAAATGCTTACCCTTATACGACACCTTAAAAGAGTGGTCCGAGGAATGCAAAAAAAAAAAGCTTTCTAAAAGTTAAAGCATTACCTGACCACTCCCCCAATTCTTGCGAAACACGTCAAAGGGGAGCCTTTATTTCTATACATCATAGTATCCACGACGGCTGTAAATGGCGTTCTCATCAGAGAAGAACACAGCGAGCAAAAACCGTTTTTTAGGTAAGTAAAACCTTGCTGGATGCTGAGACGCGGTACCCTTTAATGGAGAAGATGGCGCTCTCCTTCGTGATGTCAGCACGAAACTGAGACCAAACTTCCAGTCACACACGATTGTAGTCCTCACATCGTTCCCGCTACGAACGATTTTGCACAGCCCCAGTCAATCAGGGAGGCTAGCAAAGTGGGCAGTCGAACTAATTGAATACGATATTGAGTATCAGGCAAAAACTTGTGCAAAGTCACAAGTACTCGCTGATTTCTTGGTGGAACTCCCCACGGAGGGTATCACAAACCAAGAACCAAATTCGACATGGACCCTTCATGTCGACGGCTCTTAATCCAAACAAGTCTCGGGGATTGGAATTTGACTCACGTCACCAACTGGAGAAGTGTTGAAACAATCGTTTAGACTATTTTTTCACGCTTCAAACAACGAAGCTGAGTACGAAGCTCTCATCGAGGCTTTGCCGTTAGCTCATGGTCTCAAGATACGTAATATTGATGCGTACTGCGACTCCCACTTAGTAGAAAACCAATACAATAGGAAATACGAAGCAAGAGACGAGAAAATGGATGCATACCTAAAACTCGTCCAGAATCTGGCTCAATAATTTGATCAATTCTCCCTCACTCGAATGCCCCGCGCGGAAAACGCACAGGCCGACACCCTAGCGTCCTTAGCTTCAAGCTCAGATCCGGGTCTCAGAAGAGTCATCTCAGTGGAATTCATAGAGCATCCAAACATCGGGCCACCAGTCATTGTAAACCTAATCGACTCACAAGATGATGACGACAATGACATCCAGCCATAGGAAACTTCGGAACAATCCGAGACCGGTTGTGATAAGACATGGATGGAAATAATCCTAGTGTACATCGCCAACGGGACGCTTCCCGAAGAAAAGTGGGCGGCCCGGAAAATCAAAACCCAGGCCTTGGGATACGTCCAAGTAGATAGAGAACTCTACAAATGGAGGTTCTTCAGACCACTCATGACTTGCGTGGAAGGAGACAAAGCGCGGAAAATCATGAAAGAGGTCCACTCTAAATCTTGCGAAAACCACTGTGGCGGGAGATCCTTTGCAATCAAAATAAAACGCCATGGTTACTTTTGGCCAAAATTGATCAAAGATTACGAGAGATTTACACGAAAGTGAAAAAATGCCAATGACACTCACCAACAATTCATCAACCCGCAGAACTACTCTCGTCAATCAGCGTCATACCCGTTCATGCGGTGGTGGATGGATATCGTCAGCCCTATGCATATGTACAAAGAGAAACACTTTCTTTTAGTCTTAACAGATTTATTCTCAAAATGGGTCGAATCAGATTCATATGCAAGCATAAAGGACGCCCAAGTCGAAAGCTTCGCATGGAAAATATTATCCGAAGGCACGAAATCCCATTTGAAATCTTAACAGACAATGGATCTCAGTTCATCTCGACCAGATTCGAAGAGTTCTACGAGAAATGGAAGATACGACTAACCAAGACGACTCCCAGATACCCACAAGGTAACAGCTAGGCCAAAACTATTAACAAAACCGTCCTAGATGGGCTTAAGAACGCTTAGACGCGAAAAAGGGTCAACGGGCCAAAGAGCTCGAAGGGGACTTATGGTCCCATCGGACGAATCCAAGACGAGCAACAGGGGAAACCCCATTCACCCTCGCCTTTTGGATCAGAAGGCATGATCCCAGTGGAAGTCGAGTTCCCCGGAATCCGAAGGAGACTACTCCTAGAACGCGAAGACTTGAACAATCTGATGCGATTAGAATATCTCGAACTCATCAATGAGCGCCGGGATGAGGCCCTTGTGCAAATTTAAACTTATCAACAAGCAGCCACAAAGTACTAGAACTCGAACATACGTAGCCGCAGATTCAAGGAAGGGGACTTATTTATACCCAATTTTTTCCAGAACACCGCTGAAAGAAACGCAAGAAAACTCAGAGCAAACTAGAAAGGACCATATAAAATCATAAAATTAGTCTGACCAGGTGCATACAAAATCTCCAACATGCGTGACGTCAAAATTACTATAGCCTGTAACGCGATGCACCTCAAGAAATACTATCACTAAACAATTGCGTCACAACAAAATGAACTACGAGATGGCTCGATCCCCGAAAGGGGTACGTAGGCAATTCATCAAAAGACGAGTTCAGTTGTCCCCTTCTCTGAAAATAGGGGAGGGGGAGTGGGTACGTATACGTATACTCGTATACTCCCATTTTTATAAATATCCACTCACTCAGACATGATATTTTTTTTTTAAAAAAATAATCAATACAGAAAACACAAACAGACTTACAATATCGCTAACCTCTCACGCAAAGTGATACGTTGAGGCTACAAACAATCAAACAAAACGCTTAAAAACAATGCTCTATAAAAAAAACAAACAATTTTTGGAAACAAAAATCTGTATCATCAAATCTATTCAAAAACCGATAAACTCTTCAAGCCCGCAAACGTTCAATCAAGAACTGCAGCAAACCAAAGAAAAACCAACCTTCATCATTGCGAGACGTCGCAAATGCGTGAAGAGACTGTTTTTCAACAAATTACCTTCGTTGATGAAACCTCCATAACTACTTACCTAACATGGCTATGTTGAAATCATTAAGGTCCTTAAAACCGAGCACTCCTTCATCCTTATGCATACATAGTTTACACCAAAATTTCCAATGTAAACCTTTGGTATTGCCCCCTGAGCTCACCAAAATCGTGCCACTGCACTTGTTAATTTCTTTGTTACCGTCTTTGGTACCTGGAAACATGACATTACATGATTCGGTAATGCCGTCAACACAGATTTAACAATCACTTCCTTACCTCCCCCCCCACTTCGAAAAGAATTTAAAAGTCCAGCCACTTACTATGTTGTTTAGCCAGTCTTGAAGAAAGCCATATACTTGTGTTTTTGATCCTCCCAAGCTTTCGAGTATACAAAAGCATGATCCCATCCCACCTAAATTTTTTATCCCTAAAATATCCCGAAGTTTCGGTCTAGCAGATTAATCAGTCTTATGTCCAAATTGAATCGACGATTTTTGGAAGTTTATTTGTTGACCCGATACTACCTCTTACTCCTTTAGAATCCGGAGAGTCGTCTGACATTCCTCCTTTTGTACTCTACAAAATAAGAGAACTGTTATCCGCGAAAAGCAAATGAGAAATAGAATGACAAGCCCTTGCAACCTTAACGCCCGTAAGCTGTTTCTCCCTTTCCTCTTTCTGTATCTTCACAGTTGAAGCCTCAATACACATAATAAATAAATAGGGTGACAAAAGATCCCCCTGTTTGAAATTATGTGCCCTTTTGGTTGACCATTCATTAAAACTCTATACTGGACCAAGGATATACATTCCATCATCAATTATTTCCAGTGAGAGTTAAATTCCATTTTTAGAAGTAGCGCCTGTATAGAAGTCAAATCTACCCTATCGTACGCTTTGCTCATATTCGTTTTTATAGCCATGAACTTGTTCTGACAAGATTTATTAGTGTGTAATCCTTGGAATATCTCTTGGACAATAAGAATATTGTCAAAAATTAATCTTCCAGCCACAAAGGTTGATTGCGTTTCCGAGATAAGTGTGGGAAGACATGCCTTTAACCTCTCATAAACACCTTAGAAATAACTTTGTAGCCCACATTACAAAGAACTATAGGTCGAAGCTATGTCATCCTAGTAGGTCGCTCCGTTTTAGGAATTAAACAAATATTTGTGATGTTCACCCTTGTGTCCAACTTTTCTGAGATCAAAACATTATTAACCATATCCAACATGTACTTTTTAATAATATGCCATGAGTGTTCGAAAAACCACGATGTCATTCCATCTGGTCTTGGTGCCTTTTCTGGATGCATCATGAATAACACCCTTCTAACTTCCTCTTCCGCTGCCACTCTAATTAATCTATGGTTCATCTGGTGTGTTATAGTTGGTGAAATCTCGTCCAAAAAACCTTCAAAATCTGAAGGAGCCATGGTCCTAAACAGATCCTCAAAATAGTCCACTGCCACCTTTTCGACACCCTTCTCCTCTATGACCCAATTTCGAGTACTATCATAAAGACCCACGATCCTATTGAAAGCTCGCTGTTGCTTCTTGAGAGCGTGATAGAATTTCATATTTAGATCTCATGTTTTATTTCACATTGTTTGACATTTTTGTTCCCAATAGTCTTCCTCATTCTTATATGCCTCCTTTAGTTTCCTAGATACCTCCAAGATTTCCTCTTGTGTCTTTCTGTTATCTGTCTGTACCTCTTCCAAAGCTTTCTGAAGTTCACTGATTATCTCTTTTCCGTAGGGCAGATTCTTCTTTCGCCAACTAGCAATCTCCTTCCAGCAATTGCTAATTTTCGATACAAAGTCCTCACTGTTGCTCTCCGAAGAGTCCCCCCACCCCCTCTTAGTGGACTCCATTAGACCATCTGACCAATCCAAAGTTTATCAAAACGAAATTTTCCCCTTCTTTTGTATATCTTATCTTCTAAAAAAGCTACCACTAGTCGATGATATGAACCCACCATCCCTAGATATTCTGTGTAAGAGCACGGAAAAAGCGAACGCCATTCCTCATTCGCTAAAGCCAATCCAAACAGCACCAAACCATTTCTTTTACTCTTATTCCCTACCAAGACATCTGGTTCTCTCGAGCTAGGAATTCAAAAACGCCACTATTTCTGACCATAATTTTGAAAGAGAGAAACGATGCTGCACTTCTCATCGTGTGCCCTTTCTTTTCATGATTTCCAGTAATCTCGTTGAGATATCCAATGATAAACCATGGGTCTGATCTAGCCAGCCCGTACCTCGTTAATCTTTCCCATACTTTTTCCCTTAATCTTTGAACTGGATCTTCGTATACGATTGTCATAAAAGTTAACTGCTTCCACATCTATCATACGATTACTTGAATATAAGATTTTAACATGATACTCATTGTTAAAAAATAAAAGCTAGTCCTTCACTCATCCCATTTTGATCCACTGTCACCAAATTATCAAAGTCAAAATATAATTGAAAATCTTGTACGAAAGCCAAATCTTGCTTAGTTTCTGATATAAACAACAAATCAGGTTTGTTCTGATACCAAATATGTCGAAGATAACTTATTTTCCATTTGCTTCCCATTCCACAAAAATTCCAACTTAGTACTTTCATTTAAAATTGTTTAAATTAGCTTTGTGGAGCCAAAACCGACGGATTCGATGAAACCCAACTAATTACTGGTGATTATGGTAATGCGCAAATTCTTGATGTCATATTGTTCTCCTGATTATATTGTTCTCGTAATCTATTCCCAGCGCAACCAATAGTTTTTGGTATAAAATGTTGTGCTCCCTGAAAAAAAATTAGAGATTTTTCCCATAACATACTTCCAAATATCTTCATATCATTATATTTTACCCAGTTAAGCTCTACTGAAAGGACCATAATTTATGATATATGCCTCCTTTCCACAAATATAGAGCATTCCCATTTAAAAGCAAACATGCATCACTTTTTTTCCGCTAATATCCAGTGGCCTATTGACCAAATTGTGTAATCTCCTCCCAAATTTTATTGCACCGAAACTCACCAAAAAGTTCATAGTATGTTTCTAATTATACTGTGTGTACAATATATTTCCAACACTGATAACCCCAATTCTTCATGTAGTGGTTGAGATCCCATGTTCTTGCCACTGTCCCAACCACAAGTTTGTCGCGGTAATTGGTTTAATAAGACCAACTCCAGCTCCTTTTGAAAAGCCAAAGTGAGGACCAAACCATCCCAAGTTCCTGCATACATTCCAAAAACTAACCTACGTATAAGCCAAAAGATACCATACACTCAATAATAGCCCAAAAATCCAGACTCTATGATTATCTTTGAAACCAGAACATAACAGCACCAACAAACCAACATAAATTTTTTTATTCCAAAGTACGATCTTTAAAGAAGATCTTTCCCAGGACCCGAAACACATGATAACACCATAAAAGAAAGGCAAATCAACTAAAAAACATATAACAATGCTCCAAGAGCCTATTGAAACACTTAAAGCAGAAAACAGAAAAACCAGAAACTGGTTCCAACAACACCCAAATGTCTTGTTCTAATCCATAAAAGTAAGGTTTTGGTAAGCCAGCCATGGGTTTGATGTACCCTTTTCCTCCATCTTCCCTAAGCTATCTCCTTGGCGAACACCCTCTTTTTCTTAAGTCCTCTTGCAAGGAGAGATGAGTCCTTGTACCAGCCTCATTTTAGTGGATCCTCCTACACTCACCGTCGACTTAAACAAATTCTTACGGCTTCCTTGCTTTCTCCGCTTGTCTTCAGCAACCTGAATCTGCACCTCTAAGCATGAATCCCCTTGAATGGCTTCCCCAACAACAACCCTATCCTCCAGAGGGTTACCAACTTCATCTCCCTCTTCCTCAGTAAGACTGTAGAATCGTCCTCTACCTTATCATGTTTGATTCCTTCCATGTTGCTTTGGTTCTCATCCAACTCCATAACATCATTACCTATCACCAATTCCTTATCGTTTACCAATTCCTTCTCTAAATCTGGTTCCTTTTCCCCACCTAAAGAAACTGAGATTACCTTTGTTGGATCATATTGGGTTTGAAGCAAATCTGCTTGCTGATGGTAGATCCAGAGCAATAGACTCATCTTGCGCCGGTAAGACTTGTCCTGCATTGATTTGAATCTCCCCTTCTTCTCAAGAGCCTTCACCTAGTTCTAATGGATTACGCTCTCTTCTCAGTCCACGTGATATCCTATTATTGTCTTATGGAGGAGGAGCTTAGTCTCCCATGTGACCTCTTTGTCGTGATCCATCCTCCTCTCCACGATAATTTTGATGGTTTGAGCCTCTCCTTTTCTCTCTCTCTGCCGCATTCACTCACTTGTTCTCTGGTTCCTCTACCAACTTCCCCTTAGCCTTTCCAACATACTCATATTTTTCATTTTCCCATTACCATTAATAACAACACCTTTATAACTCCGAGACCGATCCTCATGTCTCCCTCCAGCTACATCTCTGATCTCTCTCTTCTTCTTAGGGCTTTCCGGCTTCAATGGACACTTCTCAGCTGCATGACATATGCTAGAACAAATCTGGCAAAATCCAAACAATTTCTCGTACTTCAAGGTAACTTGAGCCTCCTCTCCCTCATGAAATTCCCCTCCTTTGAAGTCAATTGTGGTATCAAAACACAATTCTTGAAAACCATCTACCACCACTTGAACTCTCCCCAAGTCTAGATAAACCGACACTATCTTTCTTATACCATCACCTATGATATCTTTCCTATACCATCACCTATGCTTTCAAAGGTTTGGAAAGCCCAAAAATCCAAAGTAATGCCCAAAACTCTTACCCAAAAAGTGCTTTCGATGAAAAAACGTGTTCCATCCTTGGCTTCCATCTAGCCAGCACCAGCAACCCTCTCTTCCATCTTCGAAATCTTCAACACTGCCTCGATGTCTTCTTCCCTCTCAAAAACGAATTGTAACTTCTCAAATCCTAAATCAGCACCAGCAACCCTCTCTCCCATCTTCCAAATATTCTTAAGCATCACTCCAAAGCCTTAATGTCTTATCCAGCAGGATTCATGCAGCTCCCAATAAGTGTTTCAGAATAACTCTTGATAAGATCACAGTTGTCGAAATGTGGAACTGTTATCTACAGCCTCTTTCTATTTTTTTCCCCAAGATCTGAGTCACCAGAATTTCCAGTCATCATACTCTGAGCCATAGAGACAAAAAAATATCCAACAAACACAAGTTCCATATCCAAATTCGAATCCCATTGATAATCAAACAGTGGATCCCTCCTTTCCTAATGCTTAACAATAATAAGTATACTGCAATCCATCTAGTTCCTTTAAATTTAATCCCAATCTCCCTTTGGAAATCCCCAAAGATAATACATTTAAGATGTTATGATTTCGTCTTGATGATGACCGAAATCCATATCTTGGTAAAAGATCTCACCGAGATTGTACTCCCATCAAAACTGTTGTTTCCTTTTCTTTGAAAGATCCGTCAATTTTCCGAATCAGATCCTTTCTCAATGATATAACCTATTTATTACCAATTTCAGGCCATGTTATAGGTTTTATTTAGGGTATATTATGTGTGTCTAGGCTTTGTTTTAAGGTCTTTACAGCTCAAAGTACATTTTGGACTTATATGGAGATACTTGGAGCTTTTGGAACATTTAGAATAGAAGAAACCGTAGCTGATCATTGAGAGAGTCGAAGTACAAGACAGCCGTCGATCGACAACACTATCTTAGCGTCGACCGATGGTACAAGACCAATATCGATCGATGTTGCACACTTGCCCATCAATCGATGAACAATTCGCAGACAGCTGATCTCAAGCCCAAGTTAGAGACAAATGACGAAGATAACCTGGACGAGTTTTGACCTAGATTTTAGGGTTTTATATTTATACTTTATATATTATACACAGAAAAGTGTGGAGAGTGTGGAGAGTTGTAGAGAGTTAAGAAAGGAGATTTTAGTTTTCTATTATAGTTTAAATGTTTTTAGGGAACAAGATTCATAACTCCTTACAGATATTTGTATTGGAATCCCAATATTCTATCTATGCATTATATTCAAACTATTATTCTTACTTTAATTATGTGTAAGTAGTCAAGAAATAGATTTAGGGTTGAAATGATGATATTCATGGATTAGCCCAAAAGTAGGATTGCTAGGTTGAGATAATATCCATCAATTGAGTTGTGCTTAATGCTTGCATTCTAGAGTAGCTAACTAGGATCTCAGAAAGTAGGACATTGACGACTATGGGAGTAGGTTTTGTGCTAGAATAGACTCTATTGAACTAGGTTGTTAGGCGCATGCGAGAGCTGGTCTAATTAGCTTGGTGAACATATCAAATCTCGTTCACACTTCCTTTTGATTTCACCATCGATCGACATCATGCCTTAGCCGTCGATCGATGGTCTTTCCTTTTACTCGCATACGAGAATTGGAGTTAAATGGGTCGGAATAGTTAATATTTGAGTTATAAAATATTTATATTTTTGTGCTTCATATTCCCTATAATTGAATAAGCGTGAAACCCTAGATCTAACATATTTACATTTTAGTTAAGTTTAATAACATATTTCCATATTTTCATTATTGTCATATTTCTACATTTGCATTATTATCATATTTCTACATTTGCATTATTATCATATTTCCATATTTCCATATTTCATCTATACTTCTTGATAAGAAATATTTCCTTAACTGATTACTTGCTACTGATATATATATATATATATATATAGCTTAGTCTTTAGAAATAAGAAATCTATTGTGTGTAATTGCTCTATGTGGATTTGATCCATGAATACTACACCTGATCTCTCTTCGCAAGAGCATTATTTTATGTATTAGGTTTAAAGGTTAATTTGATGGTTAATTGTTTAAAATATTTATACCCTACTAGAACAATAAACACACCATGTCAAATTTGGCGTTGTTGCTGGAGAACATTGATCGCCATTAGATTTAATCTCTAGGATTTAGTCTAGGTTTGTTCATACTTTCAAGTTACTGAATTTTTCTTTTCTTTGTTTTTCAGGTACATGTAAAAGAGTACCAGGAGCAATAAAGGATAAGAACTACTATTCTCAGACCCGCCATTAGATTTAATCTCTAGGATTTAGTCTAGGTTTGTTTTTACTTTCAAGTTACTGAATTTTTCTTTTCTTTGTTTTTCAGGTACATGCAAAAGAGTACCAGGAGCAATAAAGAACAAGAACTACTATTCTTAGACCTAGAGAAGCTCGAATGTACGATCCGCAAAGAAAGACAATAAGCAATGATTGACGGCATATATTCAGCATCGACGGACACCTCTTCACGGATAGCATCGACCGATGTTGACCACACCGCATCGATCGACGAAACCCTACACGCATCAATTGATGACAATAGAAGAGCTCAGATGGTTGCGACTATTGTATTAGTTCAGAATGAGAATGGAAACTTGCATGATCTCAATGGTCACCTGACTAATGTAGTAGGTCAAAAGATAGACGATCAGGGGGCTTTAATCCCTGATACAGAAGAAGACGCTGCAGTAGCTCAACCTGAAGCTAACGC
Source organism: Moricandia moricandioides (assembly GCA_905132885.1). Classification (NCBI taxonomy): domain Eukaryota; kingdom Viridiplantae; phylum Streptophyta; class Magnoliopsida; order Brassicales; family Brassicaceae; genus Moricandia; species Moricandia moricandioides. Next base: position 36,845 of record CAJHQQ010000626.1, on the reverse strand, counting down.
CCAAACTGCTCAGAGAACACTGGCTGACTACAACCGTCCAGACTAGTTCTACGCCAACGATCCACCATTCGTCCTCCAGCTTTTCAGAGAAATGATTTTGAGATCAAGCCCGCTTTCTTCGGACTTGTAGCGCAGACGCCTTACCATGGATTGCGACATGAGCAACCCATGGATAATGTGGAGCGATTTGAGGATATAGTGACTGCCATTAAAGCCAATGGAGTCCCTGAGGACTATCTTTTTTTCTAAGCTCTTCAAGTACTCACTCATTGGAGAAGCTTCATATTGGCTTAAGCAGCTACCACTGGGATGTTTGACATCCTGGAATGATATCAAGAATGCTTTCTTGCGTAACTTCTTTGATGACGCGAGAGCAGAAGATCTAAGGAGGAAGATTGCTACTTTTTCACAAGAACCTTCAGAATCTTTCAGAAATTCTTGGTTTAGATTCAAGTCATACCAGAGAGACTGTCCACATCACGGGTTCAACGAAGTGCAAATTCTTAGCACTTTCTTCAGAGGTATTGGGTTACATTATCAGATGGCTTTGGACACGGCTAATGAGGGGAATTTCAGCACTAGGAGTCCTAAAGAAGCTACGAGATTGATTGAGAATCTGACATCCAACAGCAGTAGCAAGAACACAAATTTTGAGAGAAGGAAATCTGCTCCAGCTGCGAGCAAGGAGCAGATTAAAGAAGTCAAGGCAAAACTGGATAGTGTTCATAAATTTCTCAAGAAGTAGGTTACTTTTGCAGAAGTAGAAGCAATAGAGTCTGGAGATGATGAGATTTAAGAATAGGATGTGAACTACATTGATGGGAATGGTTTCCAGAGACAGGGGAAGCCATGTTTCAACATGAACTCCTATGGGACTAGTCAAAGGATTAACTTTAATCAGAGTTCACAGCGAAGGCCCTTCAACAACAACATGACTTATGGATCTTCTTACTAACATAATCCTCCTCCAGAAGCTCAAGAAAGCAAGATTGAAGCAAGGGTTGACAGAGTTTTAGAGGGACAAAAGAAGATGACTATGGATTTCAATGGGAAGATAGATGATCTGTACCTCAACCTCAATACCAAGTTCGAAAACCTCAGCACCCATGTGAAGAAATTGGAGAATAAAGTGATGCAAACAAGTGAAACCATTAGGAGGCATGAGAGCTTTATCAAGGAGAAAATGGAGGCTGGACAAAAGCACCACGTCAATGCATTGATTGATGATGATTTCTTGCAGGAAGTCAAGAGAGAGAAACTCCAAGAAGGAAATTTTCGTGTGGAAAATTCCATGTCACTCGGCACTTCTCATCAGCATCGATCGACATCTAGCAATAAGCATTGATCGACGGCGTATCCTACAGTATCAGTGGCTTCATTTGAATTGACTAACATCGATCAACACAGACGTCCAAGCATCGATCGACAGAGCGATAGAAGCATCGTCGATAGAGCGATAGAAGCATCGATCGACAATGCGATCTTAGCATTTATCGACAGAGGAGAAACCTAGTTCGACTGCCAAACCTCAATGCAAGTTTGATTGCGCGTCCAATTGTAACAGTTTCAGAACATGATAAAGACATGTATGAAGCTATGGATCTTGATAGAGAAGATGAGGGACACTCCAAGAGGAAAAAAAGATCCCCAAAATCAACGAAGAGAAGCCAATGAAAAAGAGATGGATAGCTTTGCCAAAAGAGTTTTGAAAATTCCTCTAGATACCTCTTTTGATGAAGCTTATTATACTCACAGATTATGGATGTTTTTCATGGAAACAAGGGAGACAAATGATGATATAGAGATAATGTTCAATCACCTAAGAGAGAAGATGAAGCAGATGACTTGTCTGAGGAAGAAAAGTGATCCTGGAAAGTTTGTGGTTCCATGCTTCATCAAGGGAAACAAATATGCCAACGCCCTTTGCGATACTGGATCATCAGTGAGGCTTATGCCAAGGACTGTGGCAGAGGAGCTGAACCTGAAAATGGAACCCTCCAATGATTCTTTCACATTTGTAGACTGCTCAAGAGTGAAATCAGGAGGGATGGTAAAAGATGTTCCAGTGTAGATTAACAACACCCTATTGCTAGTAGACTTTCATGTGATGGACATCATGATAGATTGAAACTCTTCACGACTAATTGGGTGAGCATCCATGGCCACTGTGGGAGCTATCTGCGATATGAATTTAAACATGTTGTATCTATCTATAATCGATCAAGATATTTTTTATGAACCTGTCAAGAATAAGAGCAAACCTACTTTGATTGAAGTATGTGATGATGCAGAGCTTGTGGCCACATGCTTCTGCGATTATGAGTTCAACGAGGAATCAAAAGAAGGAGCATCGTTCGAAACCCAGCCAGAACAATCGATCGACGGGATTGCAATTCAACAATCGATCGACGCCCATGCCTCACTATCAATCGACACCCACCATTCAGAACCGATCAACACTTGCCACACAAATCTTGATTACAACCCAGCCTACCTCGAGTACGATGAAGATTACAGAAAATAAGAGTTGATCGAACACCGAGGGATTGCTATGGAAGAGGCTGGTGTTTTTCATATTTCCCATCAACTCGAGAAGTTGACATCGATCAATGGTGACCAGTCACCATCGATCGATACTGGTTGTATGTCAGTGTCCGAACTAGATCCAACAGCAGAACATGAGAGGGAATATGGTTATCTACAACCAGATGAGTTCGGTATTATGAGAGATCCAGACGGTCACGCAAGAGCTATGGATGGCAGAATTATGCATGTCACGAGAGAAGATGTGGCAGATATACTTGTGATGGCTAATGGAGCTTGGGAATCTTTTTGGCCAACGGTCTGATTATCGAGCAATGGTCTGATTATCGAGCAATGGTCTGATTATCGAGCATCGATCGATGGTCACCATACACCATCGATCGACACCCATCAGGCATACCAAGGATATAGTGAAGCTTACGAAGAATATTATGCACATTACAGAGAGGAAGAACTGATTGAGTCTTGTGGCCTAGCACTGGAAGAAGCTGGCTGGGTAATGAACGCGAAAGTGGATAATCAAGCATCAATTGACATCACATCCTTGCCTTCGAACAACATCAGACACTAACCAGAACAAGAGCCAAGAACATAAGATGCAGATGATGGTTATCTCAGACCAGATGAGTTTGGAATATTAAGAGATACAAAAGGACGTGCACAAGATCTTTATGGAAGAATTCTAAACATACCTAAGGAGGATGTAACAGATGCCCTTGTTATGGCTACTGGATCAGGAGCTTCATTTGAAGAACAACCATCGATCTACGCACGAGTATGACCAGAAAATCGACAGAAAGGAACAAAAGAACATGCCGATCCACAATGATCTATACACTCCCAAACATCAAAAATCGATCGACTCCAGACATGATCCATCGATCCTGCCGCTATATCACACTTGCTTAGAAAGTTTGAAGGAACCGAAGCTGATTTCCAATAATAATCCTGACATTATTTGTTTGCTTTGGGTCTTGGTATACACTGGATCGGATTCCTTCTAAAATTCTGAAAGGTAAAAGTCTGTGTGCTTCTGATTCCCCTCTCTCTCCCCTTCAGATTAAAAGAGTTGAACATGATTTGATGGCTACAACCATTAAAGCTTGATTCATATGATTCTAGAAAGAGATAAAGGTCAAAACGAAGTGAACATGATCTGGTGGCAAAAACCATCAGGGCTTGATGCATAGAAATATGTCCAAATATCTGAGTCAATTAAAAAAATAAAATGATACCCTCAAAATAAAGGAGACATTGACTGAGAAAAAGTGAGAAGAGAGAGAGGAAAAGAATCAGAGAAGACTACCTATTTTCTCAAACACTTGCAGGGGTAAGAGTCCATATATCCTTTGATCGATGCTCGCAAGGTAAATCCAACACTTTTATTTAATGCAAAGAAATGAAATCAGTAGAGGGGCGAGTCAGACTAGTATTCGCTAAGTTGTTGGTAGAATGTATTTGGTTGCAAACTAGGATATGGTATATTAAGTTTCTCCAAGATTGACTTGATAGGATGTGGTTGTAACAAAGTATGGTGACAGTTATACTTAGACATTATGTGAGTCTTCGCTTTTCAAAACCTCTTTCACAGGCTTGTTTGCTTGAGGACAAGCAAAAGGTTAAGTCTTGGGGGGGGGGGGTTGATATAGCCTATTTATTACCAGTTTTAGGCCATGTTATAGGCTCTATTTAGGGTTTATTATGTGTCTCTAGGCTATGTTTTAAGGTCTTTACAGGTCCAAGTACATTTTGGATATATATTGAGATGCTTGGAGGTTTTGGAACATTTAGAAAAGAAGAATCCATAGCTGATCATTGAGAGAGTCGAAGTACAAGAAACTCATTGATCGACGACACTATCTTAGCATCAACCGATGGTACAAGACCAAAATCGATCGATGTTGCACACTTGCCATCGATCGATGACCAATTCACAGACAGCTGATATCAAGCCCAAGTTAGAGACAAATGACGAAGATACACTGGACGAGTTTTGAACTAGATTTTAGGGTTTTATATTTATACTTTATGTATTACACACAGAAAATTGTGGAGAGTGTGGAGAGTTGGAGAGAGTTAAGAAAAGAGAGTTTAGTTTTATATTATATTTTTAAGGTTTTTAGGAAAGAAGATTCATAACTCCTTAGAAAGATTTGTATTGGAATCCCAATATTCTATCTCTGTATTATATTCAGACTATTGTTTTTACTTTAATTATTTCTGAGTAGTCATCAACTAGATTTAGGGTTGAATGATGGTAATCATGGATTAGCCCAAAAGTAGGATTTCTAGGTTGAGATAATAACCATCAATTGAGTTGTGCTTAATGCTTGCATTCTAGAGTAGCTAACTAGGATCTCAAAAGTAGGACATAGATGACTACAATAGTAGGTTATGTGCTAGAATAGACTCCATTAAACTAGGTTGTTAGGCGCATGCGAGAGCTGATCTAATTAGCTTGGTGAACATATAAAATCTCGCACTTCCTTATGATTTCACCACCGATTAACATTAGGCCTTAGCCGTCGATCGATGGTCTTTCCTTTTACTCGCATTTGAGAGTTTGAGTTTAAAGGGTCAGAATAGTTAATACTTGAGTTCTATAATATTTACATTTTCGTGCTTCATATTCCTTATAATCCATTAAGCCAGAAACCCTAGATCTAGCATATTTACATTTTAGTTAAGTTTAATAACATATTTCCATATTTGCATTATTTTCATATTTCTATATTTGCATTATTTTCATATTTCTATATTTGCATTATTATCATATTTCCATATTTCATCTATACCTCTTGATAAGAAATATTTCTTTAACTGATTACTTGCTACTGGTATATATATATCTACCTAGCTTAGTCTTTAGAAATAAGAAATCTATTGTGTGTCATTGCTCTATGTGGATTCGATCCCTAAGTACTACACATGATCTCTCTTGGTAATAGTATTATTTTTGTGTTAGGATTAAGGGTTAATTTGATAGTTAATTTTGTAGGATATTTATACCCTTCTAGAACAATAAACACACCATGTCACTCAACACCTCCGAATCAGATCCATTCTGATACTTTCAGATCTCGCCATTCCAGCCAGCTTGATGATAATCGAACCTATTCCATAAAACCCATAAATACCCGAGCCCAATCGTCGATCAAGCATGAAAACCTTAAGTCGCCATAGTCGTAGCCAAAATCGCCGTGTCGAGAGTAGGTTGTTTTTCTTTCTTTTCTTTTTCATTTTCTCTAATTCACCCTAGTTCAAGCTATTCAAAAAAATGTCAATATTATTTTTTTTATTTTCAAAAATGATTAATTTACTATATTATTGTTATATTCTTCTTTTATTTAAAATATTACAATTATCATCAAATTAAAAATCACCATGAAAAACTAATTTCAAGCTCCAAGTGCACATAAAATTGACATCAACATATTAATATCCTTATTTTTACACACACAAAGCATGTCTTTTTACTTTCATTTCACTCCGAAATCCCAACTTTTTATTTCAAAATTAATAAGCTTGTTAGAGTTACCCAAGTTATTTTTGGTCAAAAACGAGTGGGTATATTTCACTAAGAAGATATGTGTACTTGTAGAAGCTAAACATGAATCTTACCGGATCAAAGAATGATATTTAAATTTATTCAGATCTTTTTCGCAAAGAAGATTTCTCTAGAAGTCTTCTTGTTGGAGGATAAGTCTTATAGTCAGTGCTAGATTAGCTATGCACTTGACTGTCCAAAGAAGACTTCGAGAAAAGTCTTCTCTGGAAATAACTTTGTAGACATCTTCTTACTGTCACATGAGGTTTTCGAAGTGTCATAAGAAGTCTGCATAGGTTAGTTTTGTAATTGACAATGAACATTTAATATTAATTAGAAGATTTTTCAAGAAGTCTTCTTTGGTTTTATTCTAAGATTATGGTCAAACTCGTCGTTCTGAAAAGTCAAACATGGTCAACTGCAAACTAACCCATGCAGACTTATTGCGACACTTCGAAGACTTCATATGACGGTAAGAACACTTCTATAGAAGTTTTCTCCGAGAAGACTTCTTTGGAAGTCTTCTAGAAGTATGTTTTATATAAGACTTCTTAAGAAGTCTTTTTTCGTAAATTTACAATTGCAAACCTAAATGGAATACTTCAATAGAAGTCTTTGTGTAGAAGTCTTATCTTATCATGGATGACCAGCAGTCTTCTCTTAGGATAATATTTTTAGAAGTCTTCTACGTCAATGTTTATTAAACTTTAAATTTCTCTAAATTTAAAATGATTTTTGAGATTTTCATGGTACTTCACGTGTATTAGTCAATATTAGGGCTCCTGAATGAAATTCGGAAATTAATTGGTGAGAATTATTAGGTTAAAAGTATTCATGGTTATTAATGTTTCTAGTTAATGAGAAATGACTTTTTAAGAATCCTGCTAGGAGAAGTCTTCTTTGCTTGTTTTTGTAAAACTTGTATTTTCAAGAATGTTAAGTAAGTTCAAAATATTTTTTTTAATTTTCAAAAATGTTGAGTAACTTCAAGAATATAAAGTCTTGTGGTTTAATGTGTCTTCTTAAATCAGACGATATATTTTTTAACTTTCATGAGATTTAAGTAAACTCCAAATCTTATATATATATCCATATCTAGTGTTGTGAACTTATTTTTATGTTTGTTTTGTTTTGGAACTCATATAATTGTGTTATGAACTTGTTGTTATGTTGAACTTGTGTCAACTATTGTATTATTATATGTTTCCCTTTTAATTCCCGCAACCATAATCTTAACAAAATATTTACAATGGTGACAATATTTATGATTACATGAACTTGAGAGAATGAACGAAGCATTAAAGAAATATTTTTAATAGATTGGAGAAAATTGGATATATTATATTGGAAGATGAAAACCATGAAATGAAAAACTTGCAAAAACAAGATAAAATAGTGTGAATACATGAGACAAAAGATGATAAATTGATATAGAGTTTTGTGTCTTCAAGTTTAAAGAGATTAGAGAGAGGTTGAAGAATTTTAGAGTGAGAAACATTATATTTTTATTGCAGTTATTTGAGAAGAAGAGAGAGAATGTGTAAACTTGCAAAAGCAAGATAAAATAGTGAGAAAGACACGGTACAAAAGATGATATATTGATACAAAGTTTGGTGTATTCAAGTTAAAAGAGATTGGAGAGATGTTGGAGATCATTAGAGTAAGAAACATTACATTTTTGTTGCAGCCCTTTGAGAAGAAAAAAGATAATGTGTAAAAACTTTATATATATGGAGACACAAATTCTAGCATAAATGCATTATAAGACTTTCCAAAAAGTCTTTGAAACCCTAAATTTACTATTGATCTAAGAAGTCTTCTAAACCTTAAAATCAAATAACAAACTAAAATTGGAAAATTAAAATTTAAGTGGAAAACTTTGCAGGGTTATAATCGTAAAAATATTTATAGGTTTTTTGTTTGGTCCTAAGGAAATGATTGTATTTTCACTATTTTTATATTACTTTTGGATTTGATTGAACTTGGTTATACTTTTGCATTTAAAATGAAGTTTTAGGTCATTTTTAGAAAATCTTCCAAATATAATTCCTATATATACTTTTAGGAAATTTGTCAAATATGACTCAAAACTTAATTTTGACCACAAAACTATACTGGAACTTGAATCAAATGCAAAAATAACCCAATAAGCTTTGAAAACTACAAGTAACCCCTTATGACTAAACAAAAAACCAGAATTTTTTATACGAATAAAACACCTACAGTCTTCTGAAGTTTTGTAAGTCTTTTGAGGTTCTGTAAGTCTTCTCGAATACTTCCAAGAAGTCTTCTCGTATAGTAGATCTTAAAAATAATTTATAATTTTATAAAAATTATTTTGATGTGTGAAAAAACTGAAATCATCTAATTATAAACATTTGCAAATGATATAAATTAACATCTATTAAAATTGAATTGTAACATAGATGTGTTTAGTTTTGTTTAAATTAAACATTTTTAAAATTGATCTTGGTAACATATGTTGTAGTATTGTATATATTCTTAGGATTAGATATTGGAAGCTTAACTTTCTTTTTGAAAATTAAATTTTGACTTATATTTTTTTAGTTTTGTATATGTATTAAATAATTTTAAATTTTATTTTAAATTTTATGAAGTATTTGTTTCTATTTAGTCAATTATTTTGAGTTTAGGGTTTAGGTGACTTAAGTCTTCCAACAAATAATGCATTAGAAGACTTACGCGGAAATATTCTGGGTAAATAGTTAATTTAGTGTCTAGAAGACTTTCAAGTAAGTCTTATACTCCTAAATAGTTAATTTAGTGTCTAGAAGACTTACTTGAAAGTCTTCTAAAAATATTAAATTTTTTGTCTGCTTATAGAAAGAAAAATTTACTTATTCTCTATCATCCTCTCAAATGGCTTCAACAAAAATGTAATGTTTCTCATTCTAAAACTCTCCAACCTCTCTCTAGTCTCTTTGAACTTAAAAGCACAACATTTTATATCAATTTCTCATTTTTATCGCATGTCTTTCTCACTGATTTATTTTGTTTTTGCAGGTTTTTCCTTACATGGTTTTCATCTTCCACTCCTTTAAAAGGTAGATCTATATATATTTTTTTTCATTTTGTAACCTCTTGTTGCTCAAAGCTATTACCTTTTGAAAACTCTTTTTGTTGTTTTAAGTTCTTACCTTATTTTTGAAGTTTTTCAATGTTTTGAAGTCATTTGAATGATTTTAGATATGCAGGTTTTTCAGATATGAGACCAACTTAGAAGTCTTCTTGGAAGTCTTCTATCATTTAATGTACTAGAAGTCTTCTCCCATATATTTCCTCTTTCATAACAGATCTGAGCGTTTTGGTAAGTCTCCATGGCAAAATTTGATAATTCTCTATTTGCTTAAAGCTCTTAGATTTTTCCCAAACTAAAACTCTTCAACCTCTCTTAAGTCTTTTAGAACTTGAAACATCAAAATTTATATCAATTTATGATTTTTTTGTCTAATGTCTTTCTCACAAATTCATCTTGTTTTGAAGGTAAACATATATCATCTTCAACTCATTTTCTCTGTTTTGAAGCCATTTAAACGTTTTTAAATTTGCAGATTTTTTTCAGAAGTGAGTTAAACTTTGCAAGACTTCTAAAATTGTCATATCTTGAATTTTGCCAGTTTTAGACCATCATTTGGACCCTATTTGGAGTCTATTATGTATGTATAAACTGTGTTTTAGAGTCTTTACACGTCTAGGTACATTCCAGAGCATTATGGAGATTATGGAGCCTACTAGAGCATTCAAAAGAGATATCCAGTAGTTGTTCACATTCAGCTAAGTACGAATTGAAGTCAAGCATGACTATCGATCGACGGGACATATTTGCTGTCTAATCATCTTTCTTCTCTAACATAACTGCGTAATACTTTTAGCTTCTTCAGGCCATCGACTGGAGTGATCTTCTACATCCGGGGAAACATTGTAATTGGACGAATTTCTCCTGATATCTTTCTAGCTTCTTCATCACTATACAAGATTTTTTTTGACGTTTAGCATGTTAGCCTTGAGATTTGAGATTTTCTAACTATAATATGTACATGAAAAGGAATCGTTTTATGCCTAAGCTTCGATATCCTTCTAAATATTCTTGACAATAGAGATGTCTTTCCTAAGCTTATTGAGGTGACAAAACAATTACGTAACAATTAAAGTTTAATAATGGACCGACTCAAGAGATGAAAGATAAACTTCCCATAGCAAGTTTTTTGTGTGTACCGAAACAAGAGAATAATAGTCGTACTTATTTTTGGTAACAAGAAAATTAATGTAACATACATATATAGCTATAACTAGTGCTATACAAATTATATAATATAAGGAGATGCATTATTGAATACGCTTGCACAAGTCATGAACACATGACAGCCGGTAACTTGAACAGCACGTATAGACCATATAAACTTACCTGAAAGACTCCGGAGAAGACCGCGGAGCTAACACCTAAGAAAGCAGGAGGATAGCAAGCAGGGGTCATACAGATGGAAGGGAAGTCAATCAAGCACCAAGGAAGTAAGGCACGTGTTTATTACTGTGATTCTTCGTGTTTTACTAGAATGTTGGTTTTGATTTAGTGAACACTGTGAATTGAACTGATTTTCATTGAGAAAAAATAGATAAAATTCCTAAGTAAAAGAAACATCGGGTAAGGACGATGTTTGGTCGAGGAAGGCATCCCACGGACATACTAACGGTAAGAAAATCCGGGTTGGGACTTCATAAGTGGTATTAGAATTACCGCTCTACATTGAGAGCATCCCGTGGTAATGATACGTCATCTGAAAAGAAAAACCCGTGACAGATGCTTATGCGTTTGATGATATGGTATCTATTAGTGGGGTGAGCTCTGGTGGATTCGGATAAGTGGACTGGAAACTAAGGATGAATTTCTGTGGCCAACGTTTGTTAGACGGGATAGCCTTATCTTTGACACATACCATGTTATCAACCAACATAATTATTGTGACTAAATTATATTATTTTGGTTCTAACTTCTAACCTATGACAAACTATGTTTTTTCTTCGATATTTTATCGGTTTTATGTGACTAAATTAAATTAGTTAATATTATATTTTGTTTAATGTATTATATTCGATTATTTTGTGATTCTTATAACAAATATATTATATTTTTCATGAGGACTTTCGCGTGTTAAGTAAATAATTTGTGTTTGGGGTTGATGTGTTATAAGACTTTAAATTATATTGAGTATTATATATGATTATTCGATAAGGTCATAAATGGTCTTCACGGTGTTAAGTACATATTTGTATTATTAACATGAATTTCTTAATTAATTATAGATGATGATTTATTTATTATATTAAATTATATATTATTAAATCTAATCTAACTATTCATTAAGAGTATAAATAACAAATTCAAGTGGTTTCTCTCCCTCCAACGGTTTCGGTGGATGTGTTTCCGTGGATGGGGTGGCTCTTTCCTCTTGCCTCCAACGGTCATGCGGATGCGTTGGATGTGTTGACGTGGATGGGGTTTGGCTTATACCATCCAATGACTCTTTTTCCTTTAGTCATGTCTTCTTCATTCCAACAACGCAGCTATTACTTCTTCCTTCTTCATTCCAACAATAGTGATCTACTAGTTACTCTCCCCCAAGTCACAAATTATCATCTGTTGACCTCTATGTAATAGTAAAGGTTTAAAAAGCTTACATTTTTCCTTCCTCTAGGCGCCATTACAATTATCCTCAATGTTCTCTGAAGAAACCCAAGGAAAAAATAAAACTGCTACTTTTCAGTCTGTGTTCTACAATAAAAAATGAAAGCGGCCTAGCACTCAATTTACTTGAGGGAATAGTTGAAGTCTGAGACCCCTGACCAATAGTGTATGATGAAGAGAAAGTGTGTGAGTTCCTAGAGCCTATCTTTACACAAATACCTTTCTTGTTAAAGAAGTTCACTAATAATAGCGATGCTTTCCGTGGCGGTATAGAGTGTTTCACATGGAGCCGAGTTCCAAACATCTACAATGCACAGCCCGATGATTGCGGACCTGTGTCTGGTAAGTTAATGAAAATACACGCCAACAATGCTCCACAGATGTTTGCCCTGACGGGTGACCTTGTCAACAAGTTCCGCAAAACATATGTCATTGACGTCTACAAGGAGTTGATGTTTCCAAACTACTTTTGCTATAATTCTCTTGGTTTCCTTTGTGTTTTATTTTGCAATGTATGCAATGATAAGACTCACTTTTGTAAGATCCCCTAAAACATTATCTATTGTTTAATCAGCTACTCCTATTAATAAGTAAACAGTGATAATGATATAGTATTTGAACTATTTGTTATGTACATACTATTACTAATGTGTTCTTATTGAGGATGTACGTACTATTAGGGTGGATCGTTTTCCATGGATGTAAAAGGTGGATTATAGAAATGTGGATGGTGATTAGTGGATGAGATTTGGTGGACAAGCTTGATGGGAAAGGACTTAGGAGAAATTTTTGAATAAACACAAGATATATGCTGAAGTTTTTACTCGGCTACGTGTTAATTTCTGATGATGGTATAGTATTTGAAAGCTCCAATGGTAAACTAGGAGTATCACACACATAAATCAGTCGTACACATGACAAAAAGATAAATTTGATAATACGCCGTAACAATAACATAATTCACCTGTAGTACAATGATAAATCAGCCATACAATGTTTTGTAAACTGCCAAAACGTCATTTGATTTTGCAGGAAAATAAAAACGGAAGAATAAAGAAAGAAAGAAAGAAAGCTGCAGTTAAAGCCATTTGATCTCATGAGTTTCCAATGATGTTGCGTTCATGCCATGTCCTTGCAAAAATGAGACTAATAGCATCAGAGTACGAAAGGAGAACTAAAAAAGTAATGTGTTTGAGAAACCAATATGTTCAGAGCTTTCGAGACTTTGTCTTATGGCTACCGGGAGAGAACTATGTACTTTCTTAACCACACGTCCATATTTCGTTTTACAGGGTGGTGGGCTGGAATTGTTGGGTATTGCAGTGCTGGCAGAAGGTTCATCATCTTGAAAAATCAGTTGTTGAAGTTCTTCAACCAATCCATCTAATTGATCACCTCGATCTTCGTTCAGTGTCTCATCCACATCCAATGCGTCTGTGCAGAGGTGGTGGGTTGGTGCCTCTGCATAGTCACCAATCTCAACTTTGTTCAGCTTCTACGTCTCATCCACATCTGCATAGTCTGTGTCTGCATTAGCGTCTGACCGATCATGCACTGAGGTGCTGAGGTGGTTGGTTGGAGCCTCAAGCCAAGGCGAAGCATAGTCACCAAGCTCAACTTCCTGATCTTTTTGGTGCTTAGAAATGAATTCTTGAGAAAGTGCATAATCTCTCTTCAAATCTAACTCATTAACTATGTATCCTTTCTTTAACAAGTGCATAAAATCATCATCATCATCTTCTTCTTCATTGAAACCACTAAGAACACTAATTACCTTAACATCGTCTTCCTTTCTCCGGATTTTGAGAATAAGTAGGCTGAAGAGTAGATACATACCTCGCACAAACAGGAAAACAATCTGATGCATTATCGGATCGAGCAAAAGCATCTTCTAATGCTGGCACAGAAGCCAACATCCATAGTTGCAATGCCATTGGAAACCCTTTAATATCTAGCATCGATTTGACATTGTTTACATAATCCACCAGTAAGTCAAAAGAGGCTTTTCCACAGGGATAAGTATGGATATTCCCTTTCGCAGCGGCCAAATATTTTTTCTGAAGTTTATACTTTTTAAGGGCATATGGCGACATGAATATGCTCCGAACAACAACCAACATAGCTAGCCTCAGCTTGCTTACCTCAGCATCCTCACCCAAGACCTGTAACTGATCTACCAAATTTTCAATCTCGCGGTTTTTGACAAGGAGAGGCCAATCGAAGTCTAACTCCTTTTCTACCAGGTCTTCATCTTCTGTTTCCGTATGATGGAGGACTTTTCAAAATTACTATACGTTTTCCTCCATTATATCCTTTAGAACCACCAAAGACAACAACTTATGTATGAATGTAAAGTTATTCTTGCGTGAATAAACAAACATATCTTATCTTTGTAATATATATTTCTTTTATTACAAACAAGATTTTTTTCATTAAAATTCTAATAATCAGATACAAATGTTTAAATCTTTCATATAGTGTTTAGGTGTTGCCGATTGTTCGTGAGATGCTAGCAAACCCAAAAATAGATGATCCACTAGTCCTAGAGATAGAGAACTTTACCGAAAGGACATATCGAAGTTTGAATAAACAGCGAGGATGTAGACATAGATGTATGCAATGTGATGTATTACGCCATGGTCGACTACTAAATTATTTTCATCTAGTTGCTATTTTTAATATAAACTATTTCCAGTCAAGATAACGATTATACTGTGAGAAGTTAGTCTGAAACCTAAAATTTCTTAGTTACCTTGTCAAGATAACGATTTATTAGCATGCTCGTAATAGTTCCAACTTGTTTACATCCTAACAAATCATCCAAAGGGATCTATAATGGGTCAGACGATTTTACCATATCTCAGATCTCCTTCCGAACGTTATTTATGAAGCGCATAGTTCCCACCTTTTATCCTTTTCTGGTGAACATCTTTGCAAGTCTATTGATGGACCTAAGTGGATGCATTCTCATGGATAAAAATCTGTGAATGAACCTGAGTGGATACATTATTCGATTTTCAGAAAGAAGAACCATTTGCAATCTCTGATGGGCCCACAACAACAAAATTAACAATAGTAAATAAACATCATATACATCAAGAAACTGTTGCTAAAAACAAAAACTAACACTTCAATTGTTGCTTAAATTCGTTACATATTCATTTTAAGTTAGTTTGAATTTTTATCCAAATAACTCATAAACATAAATGAATACATCTAAACGTTTCTTTTTAAACATAATGTATTCTCAAGATTATGAATATACATATTTAAAAATAAAATAAGAATTACCATAAATAAATTTCATCATCCATAAATATACTTCTTGGATATATGATGGAATATTTTCATCACCAATCAAAGTTTTTTATAGTTCAGTCCCAATATTGTTTTAGTCAGCTTATATTTCTCCAAAACAATAACATTTTGGAAAAGCTGATTTCTATGAAGATGCTCATAAAAAACAAGAAGATGCATCAGGTTTTCTCCTTTAGAATCTCGGATGATTCCTCCATTTAAAGATGTTCAAAATAACAATCATCAATCACGAATAGAGATGGACTCGAAAGGAAAAAAACGATCAGGTTTATGATATGTTTATGATTCAGAAGCCAATTTTCAAGAAAATGGCATTAGAATGTCTTCAGAATGATGTTTTTTCAATGGATATAACGCAATTGTTGTTGTTAATGTTCATCTCGGGTTCAACAAAGAGAACTCTATTGTGATAAAGGTATGTTCCGCTCAAAGAGATCAGGAGGTATAAAGCAGATGTTGAACAAAATTGTTTCTGAAGAGATAAATAATTGTTTTTTGAATGAAACATTCAGAATTGTTTCTAAAGGGTTCATAATTATTTCTGAAGAGGTCACATTCCTTATTGTATTAGCAAGTTAACTCATTTGCTTCAGGTAATGGCAGAAGTTTACTTCAAACATTTTAAAATTATAATATATGTAACATTTGTAATCACATTACTGTGAATCACCACTGCAATCATAGCAAACTTATCAGTCTATCTATTATAATATATGTAAAATTTGTAATCATATTATTGTGAATCATCACTGCAATTACACTTATGTTAACAAGCAATCAAATTCTAAATATTATAATCAATACTAGAAACTAGAAATATGTATTCTAACAAATATCATATTAAAGTTTCGCCGAGTTTATAAAATCATTTTCTCAATATAATTTTTTTTCCAATGCAAACTGATATCTTTTAGGAAGATAGTTATCAGAAAGATCCAATAATAATCAGTTTGTATTAAATCAATGTTTTATATTAACAATCTATTTAAAGTTTGGTTCAGGTAATAGCAGAATTTTGCTTCAAACATTGAACACCAACATTTTAAAACTTAGATTAACATTGGTAAAATTAAAACTCAGATTGTTCATCCAGTTGTGAATTCATTTGCATATGAACAGTTTTTCAGGATGAATATCATAGCAAACTTATCATTCCATCTATTTTAATATATGTAACATTTGTAATCATATTATTGTGAATCACCACTGCAATCATGAATATGATAGCAAACTTATGAGTCTATCTATTTTAATATATGCAACATTTGTATACAATGTTTCATGAACATTCTCATGTCCACGACATCAAAATCATAAAAATGATTATGATGCTATGTTCAAGGATCTCACACCATAAAAATCGGTGTCTTTGCCGGTCTAATTTTTTTTATGAAAGATTAGAATTATTTTTAAACGTTTAATAATTGTTTCTGAAATGTTCATACTGTTTTTGAAGGGTTCAGAATTGTCGGGTTGAAAATTGTATCTGAAGGATTCTTAGTTGTTCATGAAGGGTGTGGAATTGCTTCTGAATGGTTCATAATGGTTTATGAATGGTTCATAACTCGTTTATGAAGGGTTCATAATTATTTCTAAAGGGTTCATAATTGTTTCTCAAGTGGTCAGAATTGTTTTTGAAAGTTAAATAACTGTTTTCTGAAGTGTTCGCCTCCGATTTTCAGCATTAGCTATATTTTCAAATCATGAATCATTTCTTCAAGTTTGTTACTTGAAATTAAATGTTTGTTTGATCTTAATTTCAGATTAAATATTATATAAGAGATGTATACAATGTCTTCTAAACATTCCCATGCCCATGGCATCGAAATCATAAAAATGATTGTGATGCTATGTTAAAGGAGCTCACACTATAAAAATCAGAGTCTTTGCCGGTCTAATTGTTTTATGAAGGGTTAAGAATTATTTCTGAACGATTCATAATTGTTTCTGAAATGTTCACATTGTTTCTAAAGGGTTTAGAATTGTTTCTGTAGGGTTCAAAATTATATTTGAAGAGTTATGAATTGTTCATGAAGGGTGTGAAATTGTTTCTTAAGGGTTCAGAAATGTTTCTGAAGGATTCATAACTCTTTTCTCAATGGTTCATAATTATTTTTGAAGGGTTCAAAATTGTTTTTGAAGTGTTAAGAATTTTCTCTGAACATTAAATAATTATTTTCTGAAGTGTCCGGCTCCGTTCTTCAACATTAGCTACATTTTCAAATCATTAATCATTTCTTCAAGTTGTTACTTGAAAATTAAATGTTTAGTTTTGGTATTATGCAAGTTAGTTGAGAAATAAAGAATAAGACATCAATGGTTCATCTGTAAATGTAAATGCAAATATACTTTAGATAATTTTGTGTTATTGTTTGTTAATGCATATGTAATTTTTTTCACCAAAAATGTAAATATAATTTTTCTTTATAATTAGAATTAGATTACACTTCAAAAAACTATGTGGTGTTCCAATATTGTTTCTAAAGGGTTCATAATTGTTTCTGAATGGTTCATAATTGTTTCTGAAAGCTTCATAATGGTTTCTGATTTTTATGCCTAGTCCTAGCACTAATAAGTTATTTTAATATGATTATGTCTCCTAAAAAACATCTAATTAACTTAGTTAAATGTATATGATTATTTATTGACAATTTTGTGTTCTTTCACAGCCGTCACAGCCGTAAGCTTCCTCTCCTCACTATTGTTTAGGCTTCTCAAAGTTTGTGAATTTTGAATTTTCTCTTGTGGAAACAAACAAATGTTTTGATTTTTGGTTCATTATAGGTTTTAGTCAGATTATTATTTTGTTCTTGTGTTTGCTTTCGTTTTGTTTGATTGTAGAACACAAATTGAAAAGTAGCAGTTTTATTTTGTCCTTGGGGTTTCTTCAGAGAACATTGAGGATAATTGTAATGGCGCCTAGAGGAAGGAAAAATGTAAGCTTTTTGAACATTTACTGTTAAATAGAGGTTAACAGATGATAGTTTGTGACTTGGGAGAGTAACTAGTAGATCACTCTTAGGTTAATCTTTTTGATGGGTGTTTCTTTTCTTGTATCGGTTATTTAGCGCATTTGTTTTGTAGAACGCAGAACAAGAACAAATGCTTCAGCAAGAAGAAGTAAAGGTTGATTTGCTCTTCTTACTCTTTCTCTCTCTCTATCTCTGCTTGTTACTCATGTTTTATGTATAGCACTATATCACTGTTTTTGCTTAAACCTTTTGGTCATGAATGTTGCTTCAATTTTGTTGGGATTTATTTATATTTGATCAAGTATTAGAAACTATTGACTGCTTTCTTAAATCTGATTTACCACCGTTTATGTTATCTAACATGGAACATGGTCTATCTTTTGTGCTATAGGATCAAAAAAATGAACAAGAGCAACAGGTTGAGGATGGAAGAGACCATACAAGTAGCAACTTAACATGTTTGGTGGGATGTGTTGTCGGGACTGGTACACAAACTTTTCAGACTAAAGCTTTATTAATCACTAGCCAGACATACATCTTGGATACATCACCTGAAGGAGAAGCATTAGTAATAGATTATGCATCAGCAGAAGCTTCAAGAGGTTTTGCAAAGCATTCTGTTGAAGATAAACAAAACGCATCGCCATAAATATCTCAAATGATGTAATATCATTTTTTAGGAGCTAAGAGTTTCGGATGTGGAGGATGGCTGAGTGAAGATGATGATTCAGATCCAGATGCGTATATCGTTGGTGATGATGATGAGATCATTCAATTAATGCGAAAGGATGCATCACGATTTGCCATGAGATATTTTGGCTTTGAGGAGCGTCTTTTCACTGTGCGTATCAAGGAATTACTTGAGGTATTTTCCTTCATTCTAAAACTCTCCTTTCTTTACTTCCTTGAAAGTGACGCTTCACCCAATTTGGAATTCAGGTGTATGGTGAGGGAGGGTGGTTTATGATCGAAAAGTGTAGTTACATGGTGCTTCTAAACAAATGCCGTGAAAAATCAGCAGAACAAGACCAAACCTTGGCTGAAGATAGGACAAATTGAATTGCTGAGGAACAAAACGATGAGATAGTTAAGGAATAACAAGAACAAGAACAAACGCCTCAGGAAGAAGAAGAAAAGGTTGATTTGTTCTTCTTCTTCTTACTACATTTCTCTCTCTATTTGTGCTTGTTACTCGTGCTTTACCTATAGCACTATATAACTGTTTTTACTTAAACCCTTTGGTCATAAATTTTGTTGCTTCCATTTTGTTGGGATTTATCTGTCATAGTGATCAAGTATTAGAAACTATTGACTACTTTCTTGAATCTGATTTACCACCCTTTTTTCTACCTAACTTGGAACATGGTCTATCTTCTGTACTATAGGAGCAAGAAGAGGAATAAAAGCAATATGTTGAGACTGGTACACATACTTGTTAGACTGAAGATTTAACGATCACTAGCCAGAAAGACATCTTGGACTCATCACTTGCAGGAGAAGCATCAGTAATAGATTATGCATCAGCAGAAGCTTTAAGAGGTTTCACAAAGAATTTTGTTGAAGGTAAACACAACTCATCGCCATAAACATCTCAAACACATGAATCATTCTTTAGGAGCTAAGAGTTCCGGAAGTGGATGATGGCTGAGTGATCCGAATAGTGTTGGTGATGATGATGAGATCATTCAGCTGACTCCAAAACCGCTCCCTGAAGAACTTGAAGAGTTGATCAAGGAATTACCTGGAGAGAAGAAGAGGAAGAGAGCCTCGAGGTGGGAAGACTAAGGAGATCATGATCTCCTTTTAAGTAGCTAAGAAGTAGAGTGAAGATTAAGTAATATTGGCGGTAAAAAGGTTTATATGACCCATTTCTCTTTACAAATGTGTGTGGGTCTTATCGGGATTCTGACTGGTTTGAAACTTAATATTATGGTGGAACTCGTCCAAGTTAACCTCCAAAAGTTAAGAAAGATGTTGGGAAAACTTCTGGATAAGTGGAACCTATTTGTAACATGTCTGATTTGAATCTTTCTCATGTTGTCATTTGGTGTTGAATTTGTTGATAGTAAGTTAGTAACAAGTTTATTTTGGCATGATCTCGTTACATACTTGAACTTGTTGCAAAAATCATCTACATAAGCTCAGCAAGGAAGCAAAAGCTTGACAACCCCTAGTTCGACAATGAATATCAAACAAACATAAAGTATGCCATGTCACTGAGACCGTCATTACAAAAAAAACAACACAACAAGTTATAAAATTCATGTATCAAAGATGACAACTACTTAACAACATTCACCATGACCAAAGTCACATATCTCAAAAACCAGCCTTTAACCTTGATTTACTTAACAACATTCACTATGACTAGAGTCACATATCCGAAAAACCAGCCTTTAACCTTAGTTTCTTCTATACATCATAATTCAAAGCTCATCCATAATCTGAGACTGAGACTCCATACTCCTGAACGCTACCTTGGTAGCATCAATTTCAGCCAGTTTTTTAGTCTTTGCTTCTTTTCCTTCGTAAACATTTCCTCTACACTCAATAGTTGAAGTAAAAGTAGGCGAATGGAGTGGACCGGATGTAGAAATTGCATAAACTGGTAAAATCAAGTTTTTCTTCTGCACAATCTATTGTAACAGATTCTTGTAATTAACATCACCAACTCCCTGAGATAACAAGAATAAGAAGATTAAAATTAAACAACATGGAAAAGCACATAAACATTGGTCCAAAGTAGTGGGAACTAGCCTCCGGATCCGATGCCTTCAATGAAGCTAGTGCTACTTTTTTAGTAGCATGTTCAGCCGATTTTAGTCTTGGAAAGAATTCATAGCTCTGAAAAGTTTGTTGGCAAACCGTAACCTTACATCAGAAGCGTGGATCATGATCGGGTCCTTCTCGTTCAACCGCAAACACTGGAAGCCCCCTATTGTGTTGCAATGCATAGGATTGCAGTAAAATCTTGTATATATGATCCATCTTTATCCAATCTGCAGAAATAAACAAACTTTCAGGTCACTAGTATCTACTAAGAAAAAAAATAAAGGCTAAAGAATCCAATATTACATTTGAATTTGAATGATCGTTCCTATTAAACTTATTTTTAGCCAAATAACCCAATATTACATTTCAATTTGAAATTCCTCATCTAAAGATTATAGTAATGAAAATCATAGTCTGATTCTTACTTAGTAAATGCATTTGAAATATACATGCAAACAATAGTTTTTCATTGAATTTCAACAAAGCATGAACCTTTATGTGTTTGCTAAAGCCTAATTTGGCAAAGGAAGAGACATGTTTCAGAAATGCTTGAAATGATATGGGATGCAAACAGAGAATCAGTGAAACACAACATCAAACAATCATGGTGTGATTTGTAGACTAGAAAATTAAACAAAGCACGAGCAAACTGAAAAAAAGGCGTACCTCTTTGTAGTTTGTAGACTAGACAATTAAAGAAGGATCCGACAGTTCGGGGGTTTCCTGAAACCCTAAACTCTTCCAGAACACAGGAAACTCTTCAGTTTCTTTCTAATGATCCGACAGGTCAGTGGTTTCCAGCGGGAATATATATGTCTCGAAAATATTCATAATATCCCTATATAGAAAATTAGTTTTAAACATTAAGATTGGTTTCTCAGCCCAATAAGGTATGTGGAGTAATTCATATGTATATTTTATCTTATTTGATAAGTGTGGATAATATGGATAAGGTACATAAATTTTTCTAAAGCTTTTTATCTAAATATATATACATATATTTTTGTGTTGAGTGTTTTTTTAACATAAGAAGATGTCGATTCATCTTTTCTAATATTTTATATTTTTAAATTCTTCTCTCATAATTATTTTTGGACTGTGTTTTTAAATATGATCCGTACCCGCAATCGAACTAGTCAGCCTAGTAATCGAAAATTTTGTCAGTTCAAGTTTCATGCAAAAATTCATTATTTATAAACTAGGAAAATCTAGAAAAATCTAATAAGATTTTTAAATCCAAAAAAATCCGTGACTCGGTATTTTTGGTTGAACCATTTATGATTAAAAATATGAACAAAACATTCTAATTCTTTTTAATTATAAATAATATATTTTATAAAATATGTTATTTGCAATGTTTTTATACCCGACCCGGTCCCGCGGTTGAACAAGTAAACCTAGTGATCTAATATCTTTTTGGTTCATATTTAATGCTAAAATTTGTTATTTTTATTTTGTTAATAAATGTACTTTCAGCGAATGAAAACCAGGTTATATAAGATTAAAGATGCAATTGTAATTAAAATTAATGTTGCATTTTTCAGGGTTGTACCCTTTTAAATTTCATGATAATATTAATAGTACATCCACTAATAAATAGGCTGCTTATATATATGCTATGATTGATAAGTGGATGCATTCTCATGGAATGAAAATCTGTGGATGAACCTGAGTGAATACCTTATTCAATGTTCAGAAAGAAGACCCATTTGTTATTTCTGATGGGCCCAAAACAACAAATTCAACAATAGTAAATAAACATCATATACATCAAGAAAGTGTTGCTAAAAAAAAAACTAACACTTCAACTGTTGTTTAAATTTGCTACATATTTAGATTAAGTTAGTTTGAATTTTTATCCAAATAACTCATTAACATAAATGAATACATTTAAACCTTTCTTTTTAAGCAGAATGTGTTCTCAAGATTATGAATATACATATTTTCAAAAAAATATATGAATTACCATAACTATTTTCACCATTCATTAATATACTTCTAGGGATATTTGATGGAATATTTTCATCACCAATCAAAGTCTTTAAATTTCAGTCCCAACATTGTCTTAGTCAGCTTATATTTACCAAAAACAATAATATTTTGGAAAAGCTGATATCTATGAAGATCCTCATAAACAACCAAGAAGATGCATCAGTTTCTCTCCTTTAGAATCTTGGATGATTCCTACATTTAAAGATGTTCAAAATAACAATCATCAATAACGAATAGAGATGGACTCGAAAGAAAAAAAACGATTAGGTTTATGGTTCAGATGCCACTTTTCTAGGCAAAGGCGTTAGAATATCTTCAGGAGGATGCGTTGTTCAATGGACATAACACAATTGTTGTTGTTAATGTTCGTCTCGGGTTTAACAAGGACGACTCCATTGTGATAAAAGTATGTTCCGCTCACAGAGATCATGAGTTATAAAGCAGATGTGGAACAAAATTGTTTCTGAAGGGGTACAACACTTTTTTCTGAATGAAATATTCAGAATTGTTTCGGAAGGGTACATAATTGTTTGGGGTTTATAATTATTTTTGAAGATGTCACATTCCTTATTGTATTAGCAATTTAACTCGTTTGCTTCAAACATTGAAGACCAACATTTTAAAACATAAACTAATAATGGTAAAATGAAAACTCAGATTGTTCATGTAGTTGTGAATTGATATGCTTATGAACAGTTTTTCAGGATGAATATCATAGCAAACTTATCAATCCATCTATTATAATATATGTAACATTTGTAATCACATTATTATGAATCACCACTGGAAATCATGAATATCATAGCAAACTTATGAGTCTATATATTATAATATATGTAACATTTGTAATCACATTATTATGAATCACCACTGGAATCATGAATATCATAGCAAAATTATGAGTCTATATATTATAATATATGTAACATTTGTAATCACATTATTGTGAATCACCACTACAATCACACTTATGTTGCCAATCATTCAAATTTTAAATATTATAATCAATATTAGAAACTAGAAAAAGTGATTCTAACAAATATCATATTAAAGTTTCACCCCGTTTATAAAATCAGTTTATCAGTTTAAAACTTTGTTACAATGCAAATTGATATCTTTTAGGAAGATAGTTACCAGAAACATCCAATAATAATCAGTTTCTATTAAATTAAAATTTTATACTAACAATGTGTTTTAAGTTTGCTTCAGGTTATAGCAGATGTTTACTTCAAACATCGAAGAACTACATTTTAAAACTTAGACAAACAATGGTAAAATGAAAACTCAGATTGTTCATGCAGTTGTGAATTCATTTGCTTATGAATAGTTTTTCTGGATGAATATCATAATAAACTTATCAGTTCATCTATTATAATATATGTAACATTTGTAATCACAATATTGTGAATCACCACTGCAATCATGAATATCATAGCAAACTTATCAGTCTAGCTATTATAATATATGTAACATTTGTAATCACATTATTGTGAATCACCACTGCAATCACAATTATGTTAACAATCATTCAAATTGTAAATATTATAATCAATACTAGAAACTAGAAAAGGTGATTCTAATAAATATCATATTACCATTTGGGGTTCTTTCAAAAGTTTTAAAACAAAATAACAAAATTTCAAAAAACTGCTAAATAACCAACTAAAATCAAATTGGCTGGAGAGAACGTTGTTGTTTGATCTTGATTTCATATTAAATATTACATAAGCGATGTATATAGTGTCTCCTGGACATTCCCATGTCCATGGCATCCAAATCATAAAAATGATTATGATGCTATGTTCAAGGAGTTCACACCATAAAAATTGGAGTCTTTGTCGGTCTAATTGTTTTATGAAGGGTTAAGAATTATTTCTGAATGGTTCATAATTGTTTTTGAAATGTTAATATTGTTTTTGAAGGGTTCAGAATTGTTGCGTTCAGAATAGTAACAACATTCACCATGACCAGAGTCACATATCCCAAAAACTAGCCTTTAACCTTGATTTACTTAACAACATTCACTATGACAAGAGTCACATATCCCAAAAACCAGCCTTTAACCTTGGTTTCTTCTATCCATCATAATTCAAAGTTCATCCATAATCCGAGACTGAGACTCCATACTCCTGAAAGCTACTTTGGTAGCATCCATTTCAGCCATATTTTTAGTCTTTGCTTCTTTTCCTTCGTAAACATTCCCTCCACACTCAACAGTTGAAGTAAAAGTAGGCGAATGGAGCGGACCAGATGTAGAAATTACATAAACTGGTAAAATCAAGTTGTTCTTTTGAACAATCTCTTGTAACAGGTTCTTGTAATTTACATCACCAACTCCCTGAGATAACAAGAATAAGAGGATTAAAATCAAAAAACATGAAAAAGAAAATAAACATTGGTCCAAAGTAGTGGGAACTAACCTCCGGATCTGATGCCTTCAATGAAGCTAATGATACTTTTGCAGCAGCATGTTCAGCCGATTTTAGTTCTAGAAAGAATTCATAGCTCTGAAAAGTTTGTTGGCAAACCGTAACCTTACATCGGAAGCGTGGATCATGATCGGATCCTTCTCGTTCAACCGCAAACACTAGAAGTCCCCTATTGTGTTGCAATGCATAGGATTGAAGTAAACTCTTGTATATTTGATCCATATTTATCCAATCTGCAGAAATAAACAAACTTTCAGGTCACTATTATCAGCTAAAAAAAACAATAAAAGCTAAAGAACCCAATATTACATTTGAATTTGAATGATCGTTTCTAGTAAACTTATGTTTAGACAAAGAACCCAATTTTACATTTGAATTTGAAATCCCTCATCTAAAGATTCCAGTAATGAAAATCATAGTTTGATTCTTATTTAGTAAATGCATTTGAAATTTACATGCAAATAATAGTTTTTCATTGAAATTCAACAAAGCATGAACCTTTATGTGTTTGCTAAAGCCTAATTTGGCAAAGGAAGAAACATGTTTCAGAAATGCTTGAAATGATATGGGATGCAAACGAAGAATCATTGAAACACAACATCAAACAATCATGGTGTGATTTGTAAACTAGACAATTAAACAAAGCACGAGCAAACTGAAAAAAGGAGTACCTCTTTAAGTTTGTAGACAATACAATCAAGGAAGGATCCGACAGTTCGGGGGTTTCCAGAAACCCTAAACTCTTCGAGAAACAATAAACTCCTCGGTTTCTTTCTAATGATCCGACAGGTTGGTGGTTTCCAGCGGGAACAAATATGTCCCGAAAATATCCATAATAGCCGTATATAGAAAATGGGTTTTAAACATTAAGATTAGTTTCTCAGCCCAATAAGGTATGTGGAGTAATTAATAATTATATTTTATCTTATTATGATAAGTGTGGATAATATGGATGAGATACATAAAATTTTCTAAAGCTTTTTATCTCTCTCTCTCTCTCTCTCTCTCTCTCTCTCTCTCTCTCTATATATATATATATATATATATTTGTATTGAGATGTTCTTTTCAACACAAGAAGATGTCGATTCATCTTTTCAAATATTTTATATTTTTAAATTGTTCTATTATAATTATTTTTGGACTGTGTTTTTCAATATGATTTGTACCCGGAATCGAACTAGTTATCCTAGTGATCGGAAATTTTTTCGGTTCAGGTTTCATGCAAAAATCCGTTATTTATAAACTCGGAAAATCCAGAAAAACCTGATAAAATCTGTAAATCCGACAAAATCCATGACTCAATATTATTGGTTGAAAAATTTAAGTTTAAAAATATGAATAAAACATTCTAATTCTTTTTTAATTATAAATAATATATTTTAAAAATATGTTATTTGCAGTTTTTTATACCCGACTCGGTCCCGCGGTTGAACCAGTAAACCTAGTGATCCAATATTTTTTGGTTTGGATTTAATGCTAAAATTTGTTTTTTTTGTTTTCTTAATAAATGTACTTTCAGCAAATGAAAACTAGGTCATATGAGATTAGAGATGCAATTGTAGTTAAAAGTAATGTATTTCTTTGCATCTTTCAGGGTCGTACCCTTTTAAATTTCACGATATATTAATAGTACGTCCATAAATAAATAGGCTGCTTATAAACATGCTACGATTGATAATGCTGTCAAACTCATCTCCATCGTCCTACCATTTATGATTGAAAGCATAGTATCCACCTGAAACACGATGATTTATTTGACCACTAAAAATGGACGGTTCTGAAAATGCATTTCCAAACATAACAATGTATTTTCTGGTATTTTCGGGTATCCGAAATATTTCGGTTTGGATCGAGTTAGGTTCATTTTTTTGGATTTTGAAATTTACAGTCAGTTCTTTGGTATTTTATCGGTTTTGATTCTATCTTTTCGAGAGTCGGCTCGATTAAGAATTTTTCTAAATTAGATAAAGTCTAATATATTTCTATTGTATTTTATTTTATTTTTCAGGTATTTCAAAATTTCTAATTATTTTTTTATATTTATGGATATTTTGTTTATTATGGTTATTTGAAATATATATTTTTTTAATTTCAGTTTTGTTATTTGAAATATTCGAAATCTAGGAAAAAAAAAAGAGAAAATTTTGAAATGTTTTAGCTTTTTATTTAAATGTTTTAGCTTCCTCTTTGTTTCTGGAGCTTTCTTCCTCTATATATCTCAATTGAAAAAGAAAAGTCTTCGCCCAAGCACAAAACCCTTAATATTATTCCTTTCAGTTTTGTGAATCATAGAAGAAGGTAAATCTCTTACCCTAACTCACAGTTGCAACAAGGTGTGTTGTAGATCTATGAACAATACAATACATCGTCCTTATCATCTTTGTTTCTCTTTGAACAATACAATACATCTTTGATGATGTATAAATTTTGTTTGGTTGTTTTCTCATATTGTTTTCTCTGTACTTTTAGGATTTAGGATTTTATTTTGTTTTGATAGATGAATCAAAATGGGGGTCAAAAGATGTGTAGATGTGGCTTGCCTACAAAGATTGTCACAACATGGACCGATAGAAATCCGGGAAGAATGTTCTTCAGTTGTCAGTTATTTAAGGTATTGGTAGAGTCGATTGATTGTACATGCAGAGATTGTGATGGCCTCTTGATACATTTGTGTTATTTGTGTCATTAGAAGAGTAGGAATGATCCCTGCAACTATTTTGAGTGGTTTGATGAAGGAGAGGTGGATGGGTGGCCAAGAGAAGCATTGTGTAACGACCCTAAACTATATTTCTGTCTTTTTAATTAAACCGCATGGTTATTTCTTTCAACCAAGACCAGTCCAATTAATTAAATCTTTTTAATTAAACCTAATTATTTTTATCTTCTCTTCCCCTCCTTTGTGAAGATACGGCAGCCACCATCAAAAATAAAAGTTGAGAGATCGTGCTCCCACCATTCCCTTGTGCTATCTCTCTTTATCTCTAGATACTACCCTTCTATTTAATTCTTGTTCACGAGCACATGCATTATTCCATCTGAGAAGACGAGACACAGCCACCACCATTGTTCACCACCGTCGTGAATCATCAACGCCGGAGGAGGAGCATGTGTCATTGGAGCGTCATGGTGTGGTGTTTCATCCATGGCGTTGACGTTACCTATTGGAGCCGTGAGATGGGAACGTGACCAAGCACATGAGAGGAGGTGTAGACGGTCCCACCGTACCTCCACCATGACTCACCGCTTGGAGTTGTCGCAGTGAACCAGAGATCCATTCTGTCATCATCCGTAAGCTGTGGGACCATGTTGATGGAGCCGAGAGTCACAGTCGTGTATCCAACTCATGAGGTCTAAGTGATTGCTTTCCCTTTCTTGTGCATCAAGACATCATTATCTAAGCCCTATATTAATTATATTTTAACCATGTCTCGTATTCTTTGTCTATGTTTTTTTCTGTGTGTTGTTGGCTGGATCGAGATCCATGGTGAACCCTAAATTTCCTTGGTGATCAAGTCACCTCATTATATTCATGATCTGCGTTCCATTACCGGTTATGGCTACGGTGAGGGTCTATTCCGTAAATCCCGTCACTAGTGTAGAATTCCTTTTATCGTTATTTAGTTTTGAAACATGTTCCGTCTGATTGAAAGAGAGTCTTGTTTGATAGTTAAGATTCAATGTAAACCTGAATTAGGTATCTAGAGGATTCAACTTGATGTGGATTGAGTGATGTTAAATGATGTTATATATATATATATACACGTATACATAGTTATGAGTAGGGACTATGTGATGAGGGCGGTTGCTGTGTTTTAAAAGGCGAGCGCCTTTTGCGCTAAGGCGCAAGGCGCACCAAGGCGATGGCCCCACCGCCATGGACCTCTATGGCGAGGCTAGGTTCTCAAAGGCGCTCGCCATGATGCGCTTTGTCCTTAAATCGAAGGCGCCAAAAGCGCTTAAAAGGTGTGCCTTATAGATTTCCATCAAAACATTTGTGTTTTGACCTAACTCAAATCCGCTCATCGGGAACTTTATGACATGGCCGCCGTTGTGTTACAGGTTCAGATGAAGAAGACGCTTAAAATTAAACCTAATTTACCCTAAATAATAACCCAACCCGGTTTGAAACACTAAACCATGTGCGTTTTCTTTTATTTGTAATGAACCAACTCAACTTATAAATTAATAAACCACGTTGAATGTCTAATAAACCAAGTTTGAACCAAGACTACGGTTTAATAAGCCAACTTTGAACCAACATTCCAGAACAACGCTTAAAACTTAAGAACTAACTAAGTGTCCAAGGCGAGCGCTTTGGTGCGCCATGGCGCATGACGCAAAGCTCTGAGCATCTCACCTTGGTGCGCTTAGCGCTATTTAAAACACAGGGCGGTTGTTTAGAGATATCTGGACTAGCAAAGCTTATGAGGGCGGGGGCTCATAGACGTTTGGGCTATTGACGCATATTTGTGTGGGGCGTGGTGCAGAGACGTTTGCATTCGACGCTTATTGGTTACGGGTGGGGGTCCAGAGATGTTTGGGCTAGCGATGCTTATTATGATGTCGTATATCCGTATGAGGAGAATGCGGGGTGTATGAGCTAGTTATGCACTATCAGCGCATTGTTTGTTCTGTGTGATGCCATAGGCGTCGTGTTTGTTCATGCTAGAGCTAAACTTCCATAGCGGGAGTTCTATTTACTTAGTCAGTAGTTTGCGTGTATAGCATCGCATACCTCACTGAGTGACTCCCCTGTTGCTCACCCATCTTTCTTCCCCTTGCAGGTGAGCTTGACGAGTAGTTGGATATTTGGGCGGTTTGGTGTCTTGGGATCTTCGTATTTTATTTTTGTTTTATTCGACATTCGATTTGTATTATTTTGGTTTCTAAATTTGAAAATAATTTATCCGCTTTTATTTTATTGAATATTTTAATTTTATTTGATTTTTATAAATCGGTTTAATTCCATATTTTACCGGTAGTAGCACGCCGTTCTCGAGAGAGGAGGAGACGGGTGTTACACATTGATTCGAGCTCGAGATGAAATTTGTGAGAAATATAAAGTCATCAATCAACTAACTACCCAATTAAAGAATCTTCGTTGGGAATTGGAGAAGCGTAAAGTGGAGATCTCATCAGAAGGTAGTGAGTATGAGAACAATTCTGTGGAATCCGACCATAAGGTTAGATGGATGCAAAAGATTTTTGGAAAGATGTCTATCTCCAATGCATAAGCAGGCGTGAAATGCATTGGTTTAGTTTGCCATCGTCCATAGATGCTTCTTCACATATGAGGATGATGATGATTTGTTGTGCTTTTAGAACCGTTGTTCTAGTATCGTATGCTGTTTTCGGTTTCTCTTTTGTTGTTACTTTTAAAGACAAGAATCTTCTTATGGTTTCATTTTTTTGGATGATGGTTTTAATATCTAGTTTTTGTAATTTCTCATTTTCTACCTTCCATCGTTCTATTTTATATTTTCTTTATTCAGTACCATTAACCGTAACCATCTCTGTAAACTTGTTTTCTCTGTAAACTTGTACCTTCTTCTCCAACTAGAATGGGCAAATGGAACTATATACAAAGGCAAAGCATGACTCAATTTTTTTTATTTTTAAATCAAAAATATTAATCTGGTTAATATTTAAAATAATATTTTTCATATTCTCTTAGGCTTGGTTATAGGTCTCGACCATTTTCTCTTAGGCTTGGTTATAGGCTTGGGATTTATATGTATTATATAACTAAAATCCACTATTGTTCACTATATCCAAAACCAAAAACTATCGGTACCTGCCATCATATCAACCATAGTCTTCGTTTTCCTTTCGTAAGCAAACTCAATTTTGAATAGACTTATATGTATGATGAGGGAGGGTGGTTTCTGATTGAAGAGTGTAGTTACATGGTGCTTCTAAACAAGTGGTGTGAGATGGTTGAGGCAGAATAAGAACAAAACAATGAGATGGTTGAGGTAAAACAAGAACAAACTCCTCAAAAAACAAGCTATATAAATTATAGTTTCTTAGGTATACAACAAAGTATAAACGTAAGTCACAAGCCTAAATTGTGTGCCACTGAACCGAACAAAGGCACCAAGAAAATTGGGCAGTCTCTAGAACTTGCAAGTCTGAAATACTGAAAAGGAAACCTAGCATAGTTTAGAGGTAAGAAGTCGTTCTTGTGAAAACCATGATACAAAAAGTGCTTGCAGTTGCAGATAGTCTTTTGATCCATTTTTCCCGCTATTTAATTTTACTTTCAACGTGATTATTGTTGAAATTTTTTCTGATTCCAAATATCCTCTCCCCAGTTTCATCAACCACAAGTTATGAACATTAGTTTACCAAAATCTTATGATATCAAGAAAAGCAAGAAACACACCTAAGTCGTCAACTTCCAGAAGTGAAGTTTCCAGATTTTTCTTCCTTGTCTTGAGCTCTGCATGGAAATGTCTGATGGTGTTCAAAGCATGCATCTTACATTTGAGAAAGTGTTGTTTATGGGTATTTATCAGTTTAAGTAAATCCACTTGTATCCAATTGTATGCAAATTTATCCAATTGTATTTCCCATTTTCTCCAACTTAACATGAATTCTAATGCGCTTGATGATATGATATTTGTTGATGGGGAGAGCTCTGGTGTATTCAGTTAAGTGGAATGGAAGCCGTGGACGAAATCTCGTGAATGAGCTTTGCTGGATCAGGTCTTGTGGCTTCTTCATCGCGGATGGAAATATGTGGATGATAAACTGTGGATTCAAATGTGTGATTGTTGTTCTGTGGATCAGGAAAGCTGGACGGGTATGGAAGTTGGAGAAACTCGAAAGTGAGTGACATAATACCGAAAGATAGACCAACCAATGTCTCCTAAGAAAGCAGGAGGATAGCAAGCAGGGATCATACATATAGAAGGGAAGTCAATCAAGCACCAAGGAAGTAAGGCACATGTTTATTACTGTGATTCTTCGTGTTTTACTAGAATGTTGGTTTCGATTTAGTGAACACTGTGAATTGAACTGATTTTCATTGAGAAAAAATAGATAAAATTCCTAAGTAAAAGAAACATCGGGTAAGGACGATGTTTGATCGAGGAAGGCATCCCACGGACATACTAACGGTAAGAAAATCCGGGTTGGGACTTCATAAGTGGTATTAGAATTACCGCTCTACATTGAGAGCGTCCCGTGGTAACGATACGTCATCTGAAAAGAAAAAACCCGTGACAGATGCTTTTGCGTTTGATGATATGGTATCTATTAGTGGGGTGAGCTCTGGTGGATTCAGATAAGTGGATTGGAAACTAGGGATGAATTTCTGTGGACAACGTTTGTTAGGCGGGATAGCCTTATCTTTGACACATACCCTGTTATCAACCAACATAATTTATGTGACTAAATTAAATTATTTTGGTTCTAACTTCTAACCTATGACAAACTATGTTTTTTCTTTGATATTTATCGGTTTTATGTGACTAAATTAAATTAGTTAATATTATATTTTTTAATGTATTATATTCGATTATTTTGTGATTCTTATAACAAATATATTATATTTTTCATGAGGGCTTTCGCGTGTTAAGTAAATAATTTGTGTTTGGGGTTCATGTGTTATAAGACTCTAAATTATATTGAGTAATATATATGATAATTTGATAAGGTCATAAATGGTCTTCACGGTCTTATGTATATATTTGTATTGTTAACATGAATTTCTTAATTAATTATAGATGATGATTTATTTATTATATTAAATTATATATTATTAAATCTAATCTAACTATTCATTAAGAGTATAAACAACAAATTCAAGTGGTTTCTCTCCCTCCAACGGTTTCGGTGGATGTGTTTCCGACGATGGGGTGGCTCTTTTCTCTTCCTTCTTCATTCCAACAAGAGTGATCTACTAGTTACTCTCTCCCAAGTCACAAATTATCATCTGTTGACCTCTATGTAACAATAAAGGTTTAAAAATCTTACATTTTTCCTTCCTCTAGGCGCCATACTTTTATCCTCAATGTTCTCTGAAGAACCCCCAAGGACAAAATAAAACTGCTACTTTTCAGTCTGTGTTCTACAATAAAAAATGAAAGCGGCCTAGCAGCCAATTTACTTGAGGGAAATGTTGAAGTCTGAGAACCCCGGCAAATATTGTACGATGAAGAGAAAGTGTGTGAGTTCCTAGAGCATGTCTTTACACAAATACCTTTCTTGTTAAAGAAGTTCACTAAGCATAGCCATGCTTTCGGTGGCGGGATAGAGTGTTTCACATGGAGCCGAGTTCCAAATATCTACAATGCACAGCCCAAGGATTGCGGACCTGTGTCCATTAAGTTAATGGAAATGCACGCCAACAATGCTCCACAGATGTTTGCCCTGACGGATGACCTTGTCAACAAGTTCCGCAAAACATACGCCATTGACGTCTACAAGGAGTTGGTGTTTCCAAACTACTTTTGCTATAACTCTCTTGGTTTCCTTTGTGTTTTATTTTGCAATGTATGCAATGATAAGACTCACTTTTGTAAGATCCCCTAAAATATTATCTATTGTTTAATCAGCTACTCCTATTAATAAGTAAACAGTGATAATGGTATAGTATTTGAACTATTTGTTATGTACATACTATTACTAATGTGTTCTTATTGAGGATGTACGTACTATTAGGGTGGATCGTTTTCCATGGATGTAAAAGGTGGATTATAGAAATGTGGATGGTGACTAGTGGATGAGATTTGGTGGACAAGCTTGATGGAGAAGGATTTAGGAGAAATTTCCGAATTAACACAGGATATATGCTGAAGTTTTTACTCGACTACGTGTTAAATTCTGATGATGGTATAGTATTTGAAAGCTCCAATGGTAAACTAGGAGTATCACACACATAAATCACTCGTACACACGACATAAAGATAAATTTGATAATACGTCGTAACAATAACATAATTCACCTGTAGTACAATGATAAATCAGCCATACAATGTTTTGTAAACTGCCAAAACGTCATTTGATTCTGCAGGAAAATAAAAACGGAAGAATAAAGAAAGAAAGAAAGAAAGAAAGCTGCAGGTAAAGCCATTTGATCTCATGAGTTTCCAATGATGTTGCCTTCATGCCATGTCCCTGCAAAAATGAGACCAATAGCATCAGAGTACGAAAGGAGAACCAAAAAAGTAATGTGTTTGAGAAACCAATTTGTTCAGAGCTTTCGAGACTTTGTCTTATGGCCACCGGGAGAGAATCTATGTACTTTTTTAACCACACGTCCATATTTCGTTTTACAGGGTGGTGGGCTGGAATTGTTGGGTAATGCAGTGCTGGCAGAAGGTTCATCATCTTGAAAAAACAGTTGTTGAAGTTCTTCAACCAATCCATCTGATTGATCACCTCGATCTTCGTCCAGTGTCTCATCCACATCCAATGCGTCTGTGAAGAGGTGGTGGGTTGGTGCCTCTGCATAGTCATCAATCTCAACTTTGTTCAACTTCTACGTCTCATCCACATCTGCATAGTCTGCGTCTGCATTAGCGTCTGACAGATCATGCACTGAGGTGCTGAGGTGGTGGGTTGGAGCCTCAAGCCAAGGGGAAGCATAGTCACCAATCTCAACTTCCTGATCTTTTTGGTGCTGAGAAATGAATTCTTGAGAATGTGCATAACCTCTCTTCCAATCTAACTCATTAACTACGTAACCTTTCTTTAACAAGTGTATAAGATCATCATCATCATCTTTTTCTTCATTCAAACCACTAAGAACACTAATTTCCTTAACATCGTTTTCCTTTCTCTGGATTTTGAGAATAAGTAGGCTGAAGAGTAGATACATACCTTGCACAAACAGGAAAACAATCTGATGCATTATCGGATCGAGCAAAAGCATCTTCTAATGCTGGCACAGAAGCCAACATCCATAGTTGCAATGCCATTGGAAACCCTTTAATATCTAGCATCCATTTGACATTGTTTGCATAATCCACCAGTAAGTCAAAAGAGGCTTTTCCACAGGGATAAGTATGGATATTCCCTTTCGCAGCGGCCAAATACTTTTTTTGAAGTTTATAATTTTTAAGGGCATATGACGACATGAATATGCTTACCTCAGCATCCTCACCCAAGACATGTAACTGATCTACCAAATTTTCAATCTCGCGGTTTTCGACAAGGAGAGGCCAATCGAACTCTAACTCCTTTTCTACCAGGTCTTCATCTTTGTCTCCGTGTGATGGAGGACTTTTCAAAATCACTATACGTTTTCCTCCATCATATCCTTTAGAACCACCAAAGGTTTGCTGCCAGCAACTCATGCATGAATGTAAAGTTATTCTTGCGTGAATAAACAAGCATATCTTATCTTTGTAATATATATTTTGTTGGTTTTGATGTTTTCAGATTGTCTTTAACACTAAGGTTTATCACCCAAACATCAACGACACAGGATCAATAAAACTTGACATCTTCAGAAACTATTGGAGCCCTGGTTATCAAATACAAAAGGTTAAATTTCTTTTATTACAAACAATATTTTTTTCATTAAAATTCTGATAATCAGATACAAATGTTTCAATCTTTCGTATGGTGTTTAGGTGTTGCCGATTGTTCCTGAGATGCTAGCAAACCCAAACATAGATGATCCACTAGTGCTAGAGATAGAGAACTTTACTGAAGGGACAGATCTAAGTTTGAATAAACAGCGAGGATGTGGATAGAGATGTATGCAATGTGATGTTAATTCAACATTACGCCATGGTCGACTACTAAAATATTTTCATCTAGTTGCTATTTTTAATATAAATTATTGCCAGTCAAGATAACGATTATAATGTGAGAAGTTAGTAGGAAATCTAAATTTCTTAGTTACCTTGTCAAGATAACGATCTATTAGCATGATCGTCATAGTTCCAACTTGTTTACATCCTAAAAAATCATCCAGAGAGATCTGTAATGGGTCAGACGATTTTACCATATCTCAGATCTCCTTCCGAATGTCATTTATGAAGCACATAGTTCTCACCTTCTATCCTTTTCTGGTGAACATCTCTGCAAGTCTATTGATGGACCTAAGTGGATGCATTCTCATGGATGAAAATCTGTGGATGAACCTGAGTGGATACCTTATTCGATGCTCAGAAAGCAGACCCATTTGCAATCTCTGATGGGCCCAAAACAACAAAATTAACAATAGTAAATAAACATCATATACATCAAGAAATTGTTGCTAAAAAAAACCTAACACTACAACTGTTATTTAAGTTTGTTACATATTCAGTTTAAGTTAGTTTGAATTATCCAAATAACTCATAAACATAAATGAATACATCTAAATGTTTCTTTTTAAACATAACGTATTCTCAAGATTATGAATATACACATTTAAAAAAAAATAAGAATCACCATAAATAAATTTCATCATTCATTAATATACTTCTTGGATATTTGATGAAATATTTTCATCACAAATCAAAGTTTTTATAGATCAGTCCCAACATTGTTTTAGTCATCTTATATTTCTCGAAAACAATAACATTTTGGAAAAACTGATTTCTATGAAGATGCTCATAAAAAAAGA